>JAEIFU010001159.1:0-79395 GCA_018904235.1 Lordiphosa stackelbergi | reverse complement strand
GCGAATCAGAGATGGGCGAATCAGTTATTTTTCAGTTATTGTTATAACTGTATAAAATATTAGTATTTACAGTTATAACTAACTGTGATTCAATCAATGCCTGCTATGTATGTAAAAAATTTAAATTAGTACAATAACAGGTTTAATTTTATACTTCAAGGCATATATTTTGAATTACTATTAAAAAATAATAAAATTTCTGCTTTTTCGGGACTTAGCCTTGAGCGCCTCTCTGATAATATAAGTCCCGCCTTTGAGAATAGGCGCTCGCAGGGAACAGAAGTGCACATAATGCCCAAATATTTTTGCGCAACTTCCGCCAAATTTGGAAAAACAACCTTATTTTTTCTCCACCAAGATAAAGGATTCTCATCTTGTGCCACAATTTCTCCTTCTAAATAACGCTCCACTTCAATTAATGCTTGTGAAAATGCTGAGCGCTGGGGCGAAATCATTGCGGCCTTTAGCTTAAATGAATCAAATATGCAAAAACGCTTAGTTTCTGGTTCGGAGTTTCCGGGGGAGTTTGTTTCATCATTTTCTTTTGTTGATATAATTGTCGCCACCATACCAATAATTTTATTCTTCATTTCAATGAAATTATCCTCTTCCGCGAAAGGTATGTGCTTAAATCTTGGGTCGCAAAACGTACTGGCCCAAAGTGTCCAATTATTTCCGATTTTGCCAAGGCGGTGATTTAAATTTGTGTCAATTTGTTTCAGTACCATTTTGACGCACTCGCATAAAGAACTGTTCTGAAAATATGCGGGTATACTCTTAAGTCCATCCACTATTACAATTGCCATAGATGCAGTCAGATAATGCTCTGCACAAAATGTTTTTGTCGCATCTTCCCATGGTTTTAATATTTGACAAAGTTGTTTTGCTATCTTCCAATCAGATGGACTCAAAACAGGCAGATTTGTATTTGAAAGCGCAAAAGATGCACGTACAGCACCTTCAAGATCAATTATTCTCTGAAGCATATAAAATGTACTGTTCCAGCGAGTTGGGCAGTCTTGAATTAATTTTAAGGGTTGGTTATTTCCTTCTCTAAGTTGAAAGTCTTTAAGCCGAGTTGTAGCTTTGGAACTGTGCTTGAAAAAGGCAACTATACTTTTAACTTTACCAATAATCTCTTGAACCTATATAAAAGTGAGAAACGAACAATAACAATTTGAAATAATGCAGAGTTATTAGTAGACATCTATATTAAATTATTACCTGTGCACTGCATTTTAGTCCATTAGAGACAATTAAGTTTATGGAATGTGCAATACATCCAAAATGTTCCCAATTCATTTTACGCTCCAAAGCAAGCTTTATGTTTGCTGCGTTATCTGATACAGCCAGAATCACTTTTCCTCTTACACCCCATTTACTGGTTAAATTAGTTAATTCATTTGCAAGATTTTCGCCAGTATGGGATTGGGGCGTGGAAAAACATCCCAATAACATTGAATGCAATTCAAAATTAGAGTTGATATAATGGATGGTCACACCCATATAGCTATCGTTATTAACTGATGTCCATAAATCTGTAGTTAGGCATACCGACTGTGCTTCTCTAATTTTAATAGCTATGTGTTGCTGACATTTTTCAAATAGCGCCGGTATTAACGTACGTGAGACTTGATATCTACTTGGTATTTTGTATGTTGGATTGAGGGCAGCTACAAATTCTTTAAAGCATGATTCTTCGACCAGGCTAAATGGCTGAAAGCCCTTTGAAAATAATTCTAACAATTTGCCGTCAATATCTTCCTGTGTCAGTTCGTCTTTTCTGACTTCAGAACTGTCTTGATTATTCTGCAAATGTTGTAAGCATGGAAAATATATAGCATATGTGATCGGGCATATATTTGTATTGGGGAAAAATGCAAACTTTGAAATTCAATTAAAAAAGAACCATGGTCGACCGCCAATTAGTTTCTGCACGTAAATTCTTCATAATTCGCGGTCCATCGAGGAAAACAAAATTTATGAACAAACCAGAGACTTTAACAAATCGTTTCCTTTGTGCGCTGTTTAAAGATGTTTCTTCAAATTTGATGTCGTAGACTTAAATGACAGTCTTGCAGCACATATCTTGCACTTGGCAAATCCGACATCGTTTTCAATTTTTTTCAAAAAAGTTCCACATTGGACTATTATTTCGTGATTGCGCAGCCATTTTTTTCTTTTTTGTTACTACTTTTTTGTTATTATTTAAGGATTATATTACTCTGCGATTTCCGATTCTCAATTTGTTATAAAAAGATAGTTAGTCACTCACAAATCTCACTGAAACGACTACTATGTTTCATTTTCACCCGATAACGGTTATAACTAACAGTTACTAAAAATAACCCCGTTATTTGACAGTAACGGTTATCAAGTAACAGTTATTGAATATTTCGCCCATCCTTTTACCCATTTTAATGAGTGGGAATTATAAAAAAAAAAAAAAAAAGAGTGCTAACGGCAATTACTCTCCCTTATCAATAAAAAAAAAAAAATAAAAAAAAAAAAAAAAAATAAAAAAATTAATAAATTATGATAGTCTGAGACACAATTACCACATATATTTTAAAATTATAAATAAAAAAAATTAAAAAACCAAAAAAATATCAAAAAAATTATAAAAAATAATAAAAAAAAAAATTTATATATATAATTATATCCATTTTTAACTATAATATATATCATTTATAAATTCAAATTTTATAAATAATAAATTACAAAATACCAAAAAAAAATTTTTAAATATTAAATATTTATATATATAAATCCGAATAAAAAAATATTTTGTTAGCATATCATATTAATCAGTAATGAGTTTGGGAGCGATAGCATTAGAGAAGTAAAAGTTTTTTCATACTAAAACTTTTTTTCAGATCTATCTTTTTGTATGGCAGCTGTACTGTATAGTTGGCCGATTGGCATTAAACACTTGCTGAAATTATGTGAAGAAAGTATAAAGAACTTATAAATACAAAGGTTTGGTAGCGATAGCATTGAAAACAAAAAGTTTTTCTCACTAAAACTACTTTTTCAACCGATCGTTCCTATGGCAGCTATATGCTATAGTCATCCGATCTGGCCGGTTCCGACAAATGTGCAGCGTATTTATACCAAAAGACTTCGTGCAAAGTTTAGTTGAGATAGAATAGAAACAGACGGACAGGCGGACGGACGGACAGACGGACCTGGCTATATCAACTCAGCTCGTCATGCTGATCAAGAATATATATACTTTATGTGGTCGGAGATGCTTCCTTCTATGCGTTACAAACATCCGTACAATTTTAATATACCCTCTCCGAGGGTATAAAATAGCTTTCAAACAGAGCTGCAGCTTAAGAAGCTTTCAATGCTTAATGATCTTCGCACAGTGGTTAGCAGTCTAACTATAATGACAAAAATTTTATTGCACAGTCATTAAATGTCAAAGTAAAACTAATTGAAAAATTTTTGCACAGTGGTTTGAGGTACAACTAAAAAGAGTTTAAAAAAAATTGTTCTTCAAACAACATATGGATTGGACAATTATACAAGATAAAATCCAACCTCACAAAGAAAATTTTTCTAAGTCTTACAAATGCCTTAACAAAGTATTCCCATTAGATCAGTAAACCAATGGAAAACATTTAGAAATATTATTTGAAAACTTTAAAAAATTAGATAAATATTAATAGCAGACTATACTAAATTCAATACACTACAGGAACTTCAGGCTAATGATACTTTCTTACTTTTTAGAAATAACTTAGAATATACTACAAACAAACATCAAATAATGGCATTCTTGCCTAGACATCTGGAGAGCCCAGCCAGTTATAAATTTAATGATATGGAAGAAGAAGCAGAGTTAGAAATAGAAAAAAAGATGGACAACTACCCATTAAAATTGAAGAAAAAAAGAAATCGATGGGCGTGTTCACCAGCATACACCAATCATCTAACAAAAATCATCAATCAAAAAAAAAGTGTTAGTCTGCTGGTGAACGAGTTTGATAGAATTTATAGGCAACAGAGTTATCGATATATTTTTGCTGGTGGAAGGTTTGAATTTTTGACAACAAACAGCTTAATATAATTAAGAACTGACTACTAAATATTTAGGAACGTCGTCATTAGCACCAACTGCTCCTGGAATTCCCCTTGAATTTTCCTTAAGGCTTTGTTAGTCATTAAATGTTCGTTGTAAGCCCGGCCCCGACGAGAATGTGCACATAAAATAGAATATCCGATGGCCAAATCTACAAAGTGGCAATGGGCTAAGAGACAATTCGTTCCCGTCCCGCCACGATCCCGACCACGGCTGTCCCGTCCCGATCCCGACCAACAAATTTTAATTTAATATCGTCGCGCGTCTCTCGGGTCCCGCTGGAATCCCGTCGCGAGCCCATCTAGCTATGAGTTCTTAACGATGCACGGGACATCATAAAATAATCCATAAATTTGTTCATTCTATATTTTTGTACTGTCCCAACTAGCAGTGTGGCCAAAGATTTGAGTTTCCTTCAACTTAGAGCTGGGCAATGGCAAAAAAGATGAAGTAATGTCGCTATGAGCGACTCCCAAGCCCGCTGCATGCCTGCTAATAAGGCAGTGACCCGTTATGGCCCAGACCAGAAGAAAGATTTTTCCCTTTCAGGTTAAACGAGGACCACGTAACCCTATCTACCAGTCGCCGGGTTTCATTCATGATTTCATGATTATCTTGCATGAGGATATGGGCATCCCTAACCAGCTCTTCTCCGGGAGGAGCTGAATGGTATTGCATTGACAAACTTGATGAGGTGTCCATGTACCCAGATGAGGTGGTTACTACGCGTACGCAGAGCTTCTCCTTTTGGAGTGGCGGCTTTTCAAGATTCCCTCCTCCTGCGCAACAACCAGTAGAGCCTTCAAAGCCTTGCACGAATTTACGTGAGCTACTGGCGAAACCACGTCCTCTGCCATTTCATTTATTAAAAAAACAAAGTGGTTTCCACATTCATTTTGCATTTGCCTTTTCTAAATTGCTTGTATGTTTACTTCTGACGGCTGTGTATCGATAACAAATCATAAACTAGCAATTCTAACAAACTATTTCTTTGCTAGCAAATAGCAAACATGATTGCGCATAATGCCCGTTCACGAGCACAATCCTAAAAATAGTCGATTTTTTGTCATCGATTTATGCTGCTGAACACGCTCAATATGTCACAAACATCTCTTGGATTTCTGAGCTCAGCCGCAAGGCTTGTTCACGATTTTGTTGGAAAGGCTGAAAACCTGCAAAGTTTCATCGACTCTCTTGAACTTTTAGATGACATTCAAGGAACACATAAAGCTACAGCCGTACGTTTCATTAAAACAAAATTAAAAGGGTACTCAAGAATATTGATTACGAGCGAAAATACTATTAAAGAAATAGTATTAAAGCTTAAGGGCATCTTTTTATTTGTTTATAACATCAAAAATTCATTACTTTTACTTTTTTTTTCCGTTTTTGACGATTTTTGAAATTGTTTATAAATTAAGCAAAAAAATTTTTGTGCAAAACCGAAAATTACGTTTTGGTGGGCATGTCGAGATCTAATTTCAGATTTTTTTATTAAAATAAATAATAAAAAGTTTTTAACTGTTCGCTTTATAAACGAATGACCCATATGTAAGATGTAAGAGTAGATGGACCGCTGCACATTAGGTTTTTTTCGCACATAAAAATAAAAATACAACTTTAAATGATGGCAAATCGTAGTTCCGGTATGTAAAACGAGAGTCTTATAACATATCCGTCAATTTTTTTTTGTCCCTGTGTAACGTGTTTTATGCACGTGTATTTTTAAGAATTGTCTTAGCAAGTATAGCTTTGATTTGTGGAGTAGAACTCTCAAGGCACTACGAGTTGCTTAGGCTTTTAAATGTGGAGTTACTAACTACTGCTATACTAACGGAGGTGTCCGGAATAATATGCAAATAATCTGCTTTAACTTGCTTTTTCTTGAAAAAATCGCCCTTTAGCAGATGGATATACGTTTGAACATGCAGAGCTGTTAGACATTTTTGTCAGCCACAAGCGATCAGAGACCGCAGTCAAACAGCATATACAGCGAACAATTTGCCAAAACCACCTAAGTAAAACCTTTGTAGTTAGTTTGGTGGATTCCGTTTTATCATCAAGTCAAAATAAAATAGGAGACTCTTTTGTAAGGAAGTTAAGAAGGAGAGCAACAGTCGTTATCGCTACTCCTGACTTTATTGAATTCATTATACACTTGAAAAGTGTATTATAATTTTGCCCAGAAGTTTGCAACGCATAGAAGGAATCATCTCCGACCACATAAAGTATATAAATTCTTGATCAGCATGACGAGCTGAGTCGATTAAGCTTTGTCCGTCCGTCTGTCCGTCTGTCTGTTTCTACGCGAACTAGTCCCTCAGTTTTGTAGCTATCGAGCTGAAACTTTGCACAGAGTCTTCTTTTTACTGCACGCTGCTAATATGTCGGAACCGACCGGATTGGATGACTACTTCTTGTAGCTGCCATACAAATGTTCGTTCGGAAAATGGTTTTTAGTAAGAAAAACACGGTCATGGGTAATATGTAATGTTTTTAAGCTGATCTGCGAAGTTTGGTCGAAGTCTCTAACCGTTGAGGAAAGCTATTTCAAGTGTATCAAAACTTCGGTACAGACGAAGTTAGCTTTGCCTTTATCGTTTTTATATTCAGTTTTACTTATTACCAAACCTAAGGCTGAGCAGTCCTCAGGGGCTGCGCTGCCTTTTGTATATAAGTTGATTTATATATTACTTATAAAACGAGTATGTATATTGTGTATAAGCAGCGAAAACGTCGCTGGTGGGACAGAGCGTATTATGCACATATGCAAGCGGTCAATGCATGGGGCTAATGCTGACGCGGCTCGTTTGTTGTCAAAGCATTCTGTGCCGATCATAATTCGGGCACTTGGACTGCACTTGAACATGGCATCTGTTTATGCAACACAGACTAAGTGTCTTTGCCTTCTAGCATTTATGTTTGTAAGTATATATGAAGTATATACTGGACATATTGCTGAGTACAGTAAGCTCTCGATATGTGCACACTACATCTCCCTCCTTTTGAAAAATAACGTAATTATATGCAGTTATTTTTAATTCATGTATATGAAATTTTAATTTGTGTATATTAATATATGTTTTTATTTTCTTCTTAGAAATTACATGTATTTCAATAATTAGTATATTAATTAATAGTATATTAATTAATTTTTTATTTTTATTTTATTTTTTTTTTTTAATTTTTGAATAACTTTAGCCTATTCTTATTGACTTTCTGTGGTTTCTTTTTTCCTATATCGATTACGATATTGTTTTTATCTTCTATTTTTATTACTTTGTAGGGTCCTAAATATTGATTATCTAGCTTATGACCTGAGTCATTCTTAAGTAGTACTAAATTTCCTATTTCTAACTTTAAGTCATTTAGTTTTTTATCATATTCTATTTTACGTTTTTGTTTTTCTATTTCAATCATAGATATTGCCCTTTTATATGCTATCTGTAATTTAAATTTAAATTCTTTTGCATAATCATCTAAATTATATATAGGATCTATTTTTGATAAAGTGTTAAATTCTGTAAATTGTCTTGGTAGTTTACCATAAACGAGTTCATAAGGACAGTAGTCATGTACTGTTGATGGGGTAGTATTAAAACAATATGTGAAGTTATTCAACTATTCATCCGAATCAACTTTGTCTATAGAGATGTATGAATGTTCGGTGACTTCTTTCTACCGTTCCTAAAGTCTGGTGATGATGTGCTTTTGATAATATATTACTTATCTTCATATATTTGCACAAATCATTAATAAGTGAATTATTATACTCAGTACCCATGTCTGTTATGAACGTCTTCATAGGACCGTACTTTAGTATGAATGATTCAAGTACTAGAATACTGAATACTGAAACTAGATATTTTGTAAGGTCGCATATTATAGTTATTGCATACTCATTGCCATTCTCAGTTCGAGGTAATGGGCGGATGGTATCAATTAAAACAGTGTCAAAAGCTGGGCTTGGGGTATTTGTTATTATCATTGGGGCCTTTGTATGTGTTGTAGTTTTAGCTCTTTGGCAGTCTACACACGTTTTTAACATAGTTTTTTTTGGTTTGTATCATTTTAGGCCAATAGTAAAGTTTCTTTATTTTTGATAGGGTACGCGTAATCCCTGTATGGCCTCCTTCTATTGGGTCGTTATGATATCTTAACAGGATTGCATTAATTTGACTTTCGTCATTTTTGTCTACTTGTGTCACTTTTTGTAATAGCGCTATTTTTACATTTAGTAAATGTTTATTGCCCTTATTTTTGAATTCATTTATAGTGACGAATTGAAATATTTGTTCACTTGGTGACATTTGTATGTTAATGATTTTGTGTATCCCGGCTTCTGAAATAAGCCTTTGAAAAAATTGATCTAAATCGAATTTTTCATTAGAATATAAATCTTTAACTGAAAATTGTGAAATAATTTGTTTGCCTCATTTGAGTAAACATTTGAAATAATTCATTTTATTTTCACAAATTTCTTTACGTTGTTATTGCTAACGACTTTGTAGACATTGGGCTCGTATATTTTATCATGCAATTTAATTTTTTCATCTGCGCAGATGTTTTCCTGTCTTTTTGATGACCTTGTTTGGACTATCAATATGTTCCTGTTCATTTGTATTAAGTCGTCTACATTTATGCGAGATAATGCATCCGCAACATGATTATCCTTCCCTTAAGGTATTCAACTGTAAATTGATACTCTTCTAAATCTAATCTCATTCTAGTCAGCTTTGAAGTTGTATTCTTCATAGAAAATAGGTATACTAGTGGTCTATGATCTGTTTTTACTAAGAAATGCGTTCCATAGATATATGGTCTAAAGTGTTTTATTGCCCAGTGTATAGCTGCTAATTCCTGTTCTGTAGTCGATTTATTACTTTCTCCCTGCGTGAAAGCTCTCGATGCATATGCAATTGGTAGCTGCGCACCTTTGCAGTCTTGTGAAAGTACTGCACCACATGCATGTTTACTTGCATCTGTGGTTATGCAAAATTCTTTGCTAAAATCTGGGTATTGCAATAATGTTGGCTTCATTAATGCGTTTTTAAGATATTTGAATGATTCTTCACATTCTTGAGTCCATTTGAATTGGACATTTTTCTTGCACAGTCTTGTCAATTGACGTGAGTATTGTGCGAAATTATTAATGAATCTTCTATAGTAGTTACAAAAAGCGACGAAACGTTGTGCACTATCCGAATCTGTTGGAGTTGGATAATTTTTAATTACATCATATTTTTTATCATCCGGAAGGATGCCATGGTCTGTACATTTATGGCCAAGGAATGTTACCTCGTGCATAAAGCATGAACATTTCTCTGGGTTTAGTTTAAGATTGTGTTTTCTACAAAGATCGAATATACTTGTAAGATTTTTGAACATTTGCTGTTCAGAACAACCGATGACAACTAAATCATCCATGTAAAGAAATGCATGCGATGGTTCTAGACCAGAAAAAGCGAGTTGAACCATTCTCATAAATGAATTTGGGGCTACTTTAAGACCGCATGGTAATCGCGTGAAGCGATATGAGCAAGTGCTCGTAGAAAAAGATGTTATATTTCTAGATTTTTCTACTAATTCACTTTGATGGAAGCCAGACATTAGGTCTAGACACGAGAAATATTTCGCTCTTCCCAATTGATCTAGGATTTCTTCTATTCTAGGTAGTGGATATTTATCTGCTAGTAGTTTTTTATTTATTTGCCGATAATCCACTACTAGACGCCATTTTTTTTTTGAATTTGGTAGTGATTTCTTAGGAACTAAGAGAAGTGGTCTATTATATTCTGATATAGACGGTTCGACTATACCATCTTTAATCAATTTTTCTACCTGTCTGTTAATTTCTGGTTTTTCTGTTTCTGCATTTCTATAGTTTTTTATGTATACTGGAGTTTTGTCTGCTAATCTTAATTTTTGCTTGTAAAAGTTGTTACTTGAAATTGCTTCTGTTTCTAGACCAAATATGTCACTGTATTTGGTGCATAATTCAGTAAGTTCTGTTTTCACGTGGTCTGGGAAATGTAATTTGGTTAAGACTTCTTTAGTTCTATTGGTTTTAATTTTTTATTGAATGATTTAATTTCGTAATTTTCTATTGATTCCGATTTAATGCTTGGGTTTTTGATATTTATATTTTTATTTGTTGTATTCAAAATACGAACTATTGCATTATGTATTATTTTATTATTGTATTATGTATTATGATTTGGAATTTGGTAGTCTGAAGTGTGATTTTTCTCATTACTTCCGACCTTGCTGGCAATAATATTGAATTGTCCATATTGTATTTGGTATTTAAGTGATTGTGGTTTTAATATTAATTCATCGTTGTGATAATCTATTATGCAATCGAATTTTCGAATGAAGTCAAGTCCCAAGATTCCGTCACACGGTACGAGGAATTCATTATTAACTATTTGGAAGTTATGACTGATTATGAAATAGTCGAAGAGTAAATCAATTGTTGCTAGTCCAATTGATTGAATTGTTCCTGACCAATTCCCGTTATATTTGTTTTGAAAGTTTGATTAATTTCAGAACATATGCTATTGTCTTTTAATTGATATGTTAGCTCCAGTATCTATTAGTAATGTTAATGGCTTATTATTTTTTTGGTTCTGTATTTTTATTATACTGCTGAGATTTTGATTTATATTAAAAACTTTTTATGTTCTGTTGCTCAAGGGGGTTTTAAGCGTTTTCCGAGCTACTTCTCTGTGTTATTCGAACTTGATCGTTACTTCTATTATTGCTTCTATTTGAGCCGCCTCTGTTCGAGCCGCCTCTACAGTTGTTGTTGTTGCTGTAATTATTGTTATTATTGTACCTTTGGCCGCCTCTGTGAAAGTTACGGCCTCTATAATTACCACGACCACGATTTCCACCGCGCTGTGGGTAATTTTGGTAATACATAATAGTATTAGTCTCTTCGGCTATATCATTGGCTGTTTCAATAAATGTGGCTATTGCTTCGTCCATATTGTTGAATTGACGAGAACGCATAACAACTTTAATATCCTTGTTTAGGCAATTTCTCTTCATTGCTGATACTGCCTGTTTGGTACTTAATGATTTGGCTTGTTCTAGTGTATAATCTTTTTCAATATATGCCCCTTCTAGGGACTTAGCTAACTTTTCTATCTCCTGGGTATACATGTTGGGTGTTTTGTTTTTCTGGGAGAGATTCAATAATCGTGCAGATATATTGTCGATTGACTCGCCCTTTTACATTTGTTTCAAGTTTGATTACTATTTGATCAATTGTACTCTCATTGCTGATTATATTCCTGGCTGGCCCTTTTAGTTTTGTTTTTATTAAAGATACAGCTAAGGTTTCATGCGAGCCCTGTATTGTTTTTATAATTTCCAATGCATCTATGAAACTACGCAGGTTTTCAGCATTACCACAGAAATCCGGAATAATCCTCGATGCTGTGTTTATAAATTCAATATTAGTTTGCGTCATGATTGCTGGTTTTTGGTCGACATTGCTGGAGTTCGTGTCGGATTCTGATAAAGAATTATCTTCTAGTTCGGGTAAATTTATTGCCGCAGGTATATATAGGTAAGTCTTGTAGATCTTTTTCTTTAACATCTGGTTCAGTGTTACTTTCTGATTCGACTTATTCTGTTGAGTCTGTGTCTTCCTGATCTATTAGATTTGGTTCTTCACTAGTTCCTAATGTCGAAGGGGTGTTCAAGATAGTCGGTGTCGAAATGTCTAGATTATAATTCCTTTGGATTGATAATAAATTTGACCTGAATTTTACCAATAATTTAGATACTGATGACCAGTGTGGTTGATTTAGCTTTTTCTCGGTTTTTATGTATTAGTATTCTTGCTTCATTAAAGCAATCTATAGTATACTAATATCTTTGCGTGTTTATTTAAAGTTTCTGGGAGAATATTTCTATTTTGTGAGAGACATTTATAGGATCTATCAAAGCTTTTCTTAATTTCTTCAAGGTTGGTTTTTATTTGTTGCCATTCCATATCTGATTTATATCTGCCCTATAAGAAAGTTTTTCCATGATTTTGTTTTTGTAGTTAATTTGTTATTTAATTTTTTCTTTATACCCTTGGAGAGGGTATATTAAAATTGTCCGGATGTTTGTAACGCACAGAAGGAAACATCTCCGACCACATAAAGTATATATATTCTTGATCAGCATGACGAGCTGAGTTGATATAGCCATGTCCGTCTGTCCGTCTGTCCGTCCGTCTGTCCGTCTGTTTCTATGCTATCTCCTCCGTCAGTTTTAAAGCTATCTCAACCAAACTTTGCACGAAGTCTTTTGGGTACAAATACGCTGCACATTTGTCGGAACCGGCCGGATCGGATGACTATAGCATATAGCTGCCATAGGAACGATCGGTTGAAAAAGTAGTTTTAGTGAGAAAAACTTTTGTTTTCAATGCTATCGCTCCCAACCCCCGTATTTATAAGTTTTCTATGATTTCACATAATTTCACCGAGATTTATCAAAATCGGACAACTATATAGTACAGCTGCCATACAAAAGATAGGTAGAAAGTTTAATAAAAAAACTTTTTGTTTTTCTACGATCGCTCCCCCCCCTGTATTTATAAGTTTTCTATGATTTCACATAATTTCAGTGAGAATTATCAAAATCGGACAACTATATAGTACAGCTGCCATACAAAAGATAGGTCTGAAAAAAGTCTTAGTGAGAAAAACTTTTTTGTTTTCTATGCTATCGCTCCCAACCCCCGTATTTATAAGTTTTCTATGATTTCACATAATTTCACTGAGAATTATCAAAATCGGACAACTATATAGTATAGCTGCCATACAAAAAATAGGTCTGAAAAAAAGTCTTTTTGTTTTCAATGCTATCGCTCCCACTTTGTACAGAATCTATATTATATACTACCACACAATTTTGTCAAGTTTGATTTAAATCGGATGACTATATCAGCATATCAAACTGGCAGCATATCAGGGAAAACTTCGGTACAGCGATTTAGCCCCCCTCTATTTTTATTCTTTAATATTGAAATACTAATCTATGTTTCGATCTTATCCAGATCATTTGCTTTACTCAAATATTTTTTTCTTCGGACACTTATTGTGTACTTTATAAATTTTGATCAATGTATTTAGGATCATGTTATTACTATTATTATCAATAATATTGTTATCATCGTTAAATCTTGGTTTACTGCTACTGCTACTTTATTGATTACATTCGCAGTGGAGTCTACTTCTTTCACATTTACATACTAGACCCATTTTTGCGGGTGATACATATATTTTATGTTTAAAATTTTCTATGAATTCAACATTTTCAACAGATTTACTAATTCTGTTATCATTCATTTATTTACTTTATTTTTTTTTTTCTTTTACATTGTTTCCTGCCTGGGGTATTGTGTGGTTTCAGGCCACACTCTAATCGGGCAACTTTTGTATTGCTCAATTTTACAATATATTTTTAAGAATTATTAAAAAATATGCATCGTAGTGCAATTAAAAAAATTATGCACTCAGTGCATTGAAAAAAGTATGCGCTCTTGGTAGCGCTGTCGGTTCACGGTGTTGGGGCGCCGGTGCTGGCTGCAGGGCTGCTTATATTTCTGAAGGGGCACCGGTGCTAGCTGCACAAGTGTACTCACAGTGAGGTCAGTATAATGGTCCCTCACAGTTGGCAGGACAGGTTTTTGTCTTCGGAATATCTTTTTGTTAGGGCGGAGTGGTTTTATTATATTGTTTTGCAATGTTTTTTATTGCAGAGTAAGTGTATGTGTGCGCAGTTGATTTTTTGTTTTTGTGCGTGGACAATAATTCTTTTATCTTTTCCACTTCGGCATGCACTTTTACTGATTTGTCCCAGCATAAATCAGTACCGGTATTTAATAGTTTTAACAGTTGAGCTTTTCTTGCTCTTAACCGTTTTACTATGCCGCTGCGCTTCGCACACATACCACTCTACTCACTGCGTTTATTAATTATTTCGTTGTTGTTCCTCCGCCATGTAGTTAGTTTCTTCCGTTTGTTCCAGGTTTGTTTGCCATGTAGTTAGTTTGTCCTCCAGTGACAACTTGTCACGGTCGCCATGTAGTTAGTTTGGTGGATTCCGTTTTATCATCAAGTCAAAATAAAATAGGAGACTCTTTTGTAAGGAAGTTAAGAAGGAGAGCAACAGTTGTTATCGCTACTCCTGACTTTATTCAATTGATTTTTATATTCAGTTTTACTTATTACCAAACCTAAGGCTGAGCAGTCCTCAGGGGCTGCGCTGCCTTTTGTATATAAGTTGATTTATATATTACTTATAAAACGAGTATATATATTGTGTATAAGCAGCGAAAACGTCGCTGGTGGGACAGAGCGTATTATGCACATATGCAAGCGGTCAATGCATGGGGCTAATGCTGACGCGGCTCGTTTGTAGTCAAGGCATTCTGTGCCGATCATATTTCGGGCACTTGGACTGCACTTTATGCAACACAGACTAAGTGTCTTTGCCTTCTAGCTTTTATGTTTATATATGAAGTATATACTTGACATATTGCTGAGTACAGTGAGCTCTCGATATGTGCATACTACACCTTTCAAACACAAGTAAATAAAAAGGTATGCGCTTGTGTCAAATATTTAAAAAGGAAATGGACAAACACTTTGAGTTAAAAATAATGGCTTGATTAAAACATAGTAATTGACATCGAACTAAATTGTGGCTGAATGAATAGAGGTGGTCCTCCAAAAGTGTACTATAAGAATGCTAGCTCCCGACAAAAACAAAGAAGTTTGCGACAGAGCTTTTATAAGTTAATAATAACTCGTTGCCTTTTACTTGAATGTACAAGAGTTGCTGAAGGTTTAGCTACAAAATCAGCAGATAAGGACGTGGCTGCGGTTTTGATAGCTGAGCCTTTAAAATAGTTGGACCCGTTGCTGTCTAGTATCTATTTAAAATAACAACAAAATAAATAAAAATTAAAAATAATCATACCAAATCAAATTTTCTCGCTTCGGAGTCATCCATGGTCATCATGCCATCCTCGTCTCTGTTCGATTAACTACTGGCCAAAGAGCGGAAGGATCCACGTCTCTGTTTGATTAACTACTGGCAAAAGAGCGGTAAGGGATCCTCGTCTCTGATTAACTACAGGTAAAAGAGCGGGAAGGGATCCTCGTCTCCGATTAACTACAGGTAAAAAAAGAGCGGAAGATCCTCGTCTCGATTAACTACAGGTTATTGAAGCAATCCACCTCTCCATTGAGCCAACTACGAATTAGTGGAGCGGGAGTAACCCACGACTCAGATTAGTTACTTGTTATTAAGCGATCCGCGTCTCCAGGGGGATCAAGGAGGAACTTAGGGGTGATAACTCTTAGGTTTATTTATTCAAAATTTTTTATTTACTTCTTTTTTTTCAGCTCTTCTCCTTATAGGCCTTGCTGCACCGCTGTTCCCTTTTCCTTTCCGACAACTCCTATCTACTTACTTTCTCTCTTTTCCTCAATCTTGATTTCCGCCCGCGAGTTCACTCTGCTTTTCGTTTGCCTTTTCTTTACACCTTTTTTATCCGTCTGTCCACCCCGCGTAGGTCCGGCCGTGTCAAGCGTTCCCTCTTCGACTCGCTAAGCGATATGGCAAATGATCGCGGGCCCTTAGGACCGGTTCGCTGGACTAAGTGACCGTTGAGTTTAAATCATAAAATTAATATTTATTGCCGCTTCGTGCGTATTTTGGCTCTGGGTCGGCTTAATGACCATATTTTAACCTAAAGCTTAACCTAATCTAAACCTATTATGATATCTTATTGTGACATAGGGGGACTACGTCACAAAATTTCTTCTAGACAGGGATATCTGCTTGATAAAAGAGACTAAACTAATTAATCCAACAGATATAAACAAACATCAAATACACCAGCTTAAATCGGATATGTCAGGAAAGTGTTCAATCAATAGGAGAAATTACATTAAACGTAGAAATCGAAAACATTTCAATACAGCACAAGTTACAAGTAGTCAAATATGACTTTCCTATTCCATGTGATGGAATAATTGGACTTGACTTCACTAAAACCTTTAATTGTAAACTTGATTATGCACTACATCAACATATATTCACATCACGACCAAACTTTCTAAGTGAAAATTTAACTATCCACATAACAACAGGCTCACAAACAGATATTTTCACATTCCCATCTAAGTCAGAAGTTATTCGACCAACACAAATCAATAGTAACGATGACGATCTTTTAATACCGAAACAAGAAATTCAACCAGGTGTTATCATTGAAACACGATAGTCTCAAAAAACAGCGCATTTGTCAGATTGATTAACACGAATACAGTAGAAGCAAAAATTAACAAAACTAATATTCAAACTGAAAAGCAACTATGAAACAACTATGAAAAAGACTATGAAATTTTCGAAATACCCACAAACAATAAAAACCATAAACAAATTTCTTGGAGAAGCTAAGTAAAAACTTCCCCACTTTTGTTAATTAAAAACTACATAGTATATGTGCTGAGTTTAACGATATTTTTGCAACAGAATCCGGAAAATTTTGTCCAATAACTTCTCCAAGCAAAAACTGCGTCTAAAAGAGGAAACCCCAGTATATTTGAAGAATTATAGGATAGCAATAGTCAAAAAGAAGAAATAAGTAGGCAGGTGGACAAACTGATCAATGATGACATAATTGAACCATCAATGTCTGAGTTCAGTAGACTATAGAAAAAATAAACAAGCAGCTGAGCAGACAAGTTCCCAATACCCAGAATGGATGACATTCTTGATCAACTTGGACGCGCCAAATATTTTTCGTGCCTAGATTTAATGTCCGGTTTCCATCAAGTAGAATTAAAAGAAAGTTCAATGGATATTACCTCATTTTCAACTGATAAAGGCTCATACCGATTTCAAAGATTACCTTATGGTCTAAAAGTAGCTCCCAACTCATACAAAAGAATGATGTCCTTAGCATTTTCAGGACTATCACCGTCTCAAGCATTTTTTTTATAGGGAAACCAAAAAATTTATATTTTTCTAAACCCACCTGTTATGTATCTTGATGTTGTTTATCTACTTACAACAAAAAATACATACACACCATACCTTTTTCTTTCTTAAAATAAATTACCTTTTGGGCCACAAAGTGCAACAAACTGAGGAATCTTACCACACAACAACAAGTTTGAGGTAATTAAAAACTATCCTTCTCCAAAAAATGGGGATGAAGCAAAAACGGTTCATAGCATTCTGCAATTACTATCGCAGGTTTATTCCAAATTTTGCAGATTCAGCAAGACATATAACCAGAGATAAAATAAAAATTTCAGTTGATGAACAAACAAAAGTGAGTGGGCAGTTAAATAATTAAAAAACCAACTTTTGGGCCCAAAAATCCTTCAATATCCATATTTTAATATGGGGAGTTTGGCATAACAACGGACGCAAGCAAAAAAGCATACGGAGCAGTGCAAAATGTCCGCCAGTCGCTTCTGCTCCGTGCGAGCTGGGACCAATTGGTCAAACTAAGCTTGGCAAGGTCTGCCCGAACCTGGTCATCCCATCTCAGTCGAGGTCTCCCCGCCTGCCTCTTCCTCCGTAGTCAGCCGCCTTCGAATAATAAGCTTTCCTTACTGGAGCTTCTTCGTCCATCCTGGTGACATGTCCTAACCAGCGCAGCCGCTGTTGCTTTATGCGCTTGACCAGACAGGTGTCCCCATAGAGCTCATACAGTTCGTCATTATTTCGAATGCGGAAAACATCGCCAACTTTTAAAGGTCCATAAATCCTCCGAAGAATCTTTCGTTCAAACACGCCAATCGCCGCTTCATCCGCTGCTGTCATTGTCCATGCTTCTGCGCCGTATTGCAGGACTGGGATGATTAGCGACTTGTATAGGGCTAATTTTGTTCTTCGCTTGAGGTCTCTGCTCTTGAGCTCTCTACTTAGCCCGTAGAAGCATCGGTTTGCAAGAGTGATCCTTCGTCGGATTTCCAGACTGATGTTGTTGTCGCTGGTTATCGTCGTTCCGAGGTAAACAAAAATCCTCAACAACTTTAAAGTTGTATTCTCCCATTGTAACAAATTGTCCAAGACGCAAGGACTTTTTGTCCGCGGATACAAGGTATTTCGTCTTGTCCTCATTCACCGCTAGACCCATCAGTTCTGACTGCCTCTCAATCTCTGAAAACGCCCTGCTTACCGCCCGTTCGTTTTTGCCGATGATGTCGATATCATCGGCATATGCGAGTAGCATTAGATCTTTATAAATAAAGGCGCCCGTTCTGTTGGCATGTGGGCACCGGCGCAGTATATATTCCATCAGTAGATTGAAGAAGTCGCACGATAAGGTATCGCCCTGCCTAAAACCTCTTGGTATCAAATGGTTCGGAAAGGTTCTTTCCTATTTTGACGGAGCTTTGTGTACTTCTCAACGTCATCATGCAAAGACGGACGTACTTTGCTGGTATACCAAGGGTAGACAAGGCTTCAAAAACCTTGACCTTATCGGCGTGTCGAAGGCTGATTTATAATCAACAAATAGATGGTGTGTGTTGATGCCTCTCTCATAGGTCTTCTCCAGGATTTGTCGTAATGTGAATATCTGGTCTGTGGTGGATTTACCAGGTCTAAAGCCACACTGATAAGGTCCAATCAGTGTGTTAATAAGCGGCTTAAGACGTTCACAAATAATGCGCGACAGAACCTTATATGCAATGGGAAGGAGACTGATCCCGCGGTAGTTGGCGCAAACTGCAGGGTCTCCTTTTTTAAAGATTGGGCATAGAACACTTAAATTCCAATCGTCGGGCATGCTTTCGTCAACCCATATACGGCAAAGAAGTTGGTGCATGCACCTTACCAATTCTTCCCCTCCAGCCTTGAACAATTCAGCGGGCAGCTCATCAGCGCCAGGTGATTTATTGTTCTTTAGCCTTTGTATGGCTAAGCAGACTTCCTGTTGGGTCGGCGGGTCTATCTCTATGTTGTCGATTGGCGGCATCGCTACTTCTCTAGAGGCGGCATCATGTTCGTCATCGCCTCCCCAGTAGGTTGAGAAGTAGCTTCTCCATTTGTTAAGCGCCACTTGCGGATCGGTGACCAGATTCCCGTGTTCGTCTTTGCATTGTGCGACTCTGGGCTTAAAACCTTCTGTTAATTGCTTAATTTTTTGGTAAAATTTTCGAGTCTCACTCATGCCGAATAACATCTCGACTTCCTCGCGCATGCGCCTTTCCTGCTCGCTCTTTTTCCTTCTAAAGAGGCGCTTCCGCTCTTTCTTTTTCTCCCTGATATCGCTCCTTAACAGCCCGCGTTGCTCCCGACTGCAGAGTTCTCCTGTAGGCTGCGTCTTTTTCTGCAGTAGCAAGTCGGCACTCCTCATCGTACCAAGTCCGACTTCGAGGGGACTCGGAGTACCCGAGTATCTCCTTGGCAGCCGTACTCATGGAGTGTGATATACGATTCCACTGTTCGCATATATCGGAAGAAGATGGGGAGGTTTCCCTGAGCAGTTGGGCGAGTTTGGCTTGTAGGCTTCAGAGGTCCCTTGTGATTGCAGCTTCTCGACGTTTAGCTTTCGACGTGTGCCAGAGCGTGAGGCATTTGCCACACTGGAGCCGCGTGCGTACCTTGGCTGCAACCAGGTAGTGATCCGAGTCTATGTTGGCTCCTCGAATCGCACGCACGTCTAGTACACTCGATGAGTGCCTTCCGTCGATCACAACGTGATCAATCTGATTTCGTGTTCGTTGATCAGGGGACTTCCAGGTCGCCTTATGGATGTCGAGGTGTTCAAATCTCGTACTACTTATGACCATGTTCCGGCCTGCAGCAAAGTCTATTAGCCCTCTCCGTTACCGGAGGTTGTTTCATGAAGGCTAAATCGTCCGACTGTCGAACCAAGACTCCCTCTCCCGATTTTCGCGTTAAAATCGCCTAGCACGATCTTTATGTCGTGATCGGGGCAGCGCTCGTATAGTTGTTCCAGGCGCTATAGAATTCGTTTTGTGGGAGGTGACCTTGTCTTCTGTTGGCGCGTGTACAGATAAGACTAATATTAAAATATTTTGCCTTAAGTCTAAGCGCGGCAAGCCGCTCATCAACTGGTGTAAAGCTGATGACTGAGTGAGAGTCTATCACTCACTGCAAAGCCGCACCCAAACTCGTTTATTCCAAATTTTGCAGATTCAGCAAGACATATAACCTGATTATCTCGGAAAAATGTGGCTTTCGGAAAGGACAAACGAAAGTGAATTGGCATTTCCAAATATCTTAAAAAGCAACTTTTAGGCCGCAACAATCCTTCAGTATCCAGATTTTAATAGGGAGTTTTGCATAACAACGGACGCATGAGCAAAAAAGCATGCGGAGCAGTGCTGAGCTAAGAGCATGGAAAACAACTTTCAGTAGCATATGCGTCAAAGTCTTTCACTAAGGGCGAAAGCAATAAGTCAACAATAGAACAGGAACTTACTGCAATACATGGGGCTATTCAATACTTCAAACCCTACATATATGGGAAAAAATTCCTAATTAAAACAGATCATCAACCACTTACTTATCTTTTTTCTTAAAAAAACCCCGCATCCAAACTCATACGAATGAGGTTAGACTTAGAGGAATTTGATTTTACAATTGAATATATCAGAGGACGTGAAAATTATACAGCAGACGCTTTATCGAGAATTGAATTTAAAGACATCAAAGAATTGTCTAATAACAATATATTAAAAGTAACCACAAGATCAGAAACGAAAACGAAAAATACAATCAATGACAAACAAAACAACGATCTGACAAAAGAAAATACACCAATGATTTACGGGGCAATCAACTTTTGTGATGCCAAAAAACATATTAAATTAAAATTGAAAGATCAAAAATGCACATTATTAAAAGGAAAATCAGGGGTAAAAGCTTTTGCAGTTAATGATTTATTCATTAATGGAATACTCGATCTAGATCGATTCTTTCCAAGGCTTGAACAAGATGCCGGTAAACGAAACATTGACATATTGCAAATAGCTCCATTAGATGAATTATTCAGTATAGTTTCAGTAAACGAATTTAAGAGCAGAGGGAATAAACATTTATAGAAATTAAAAATTACTATACTGCCATTACTAACAAATTTAAGATAAAATGATGTTGAAATTAAAAATATATTAAAAAAGTATCATGATAATCCAATATCTGGCGGGCACTGTGGAATATCAAGAATGTTAAGGAAGATTAAAAGAAAATATTATTAGAAAAATATGACAAGACAGGTAACAACTGTGGCAAAGTTGGCAACAGCAATTCAACCAAAATACGTCTGATCCGTTTCGACGCTCGTTTTAGACTGTTCTTTATTTTCGTTTTACGCTTATATTATGTTTGTATCTATTATGTATGTACATCAGTTTTGTGTCTGTGTGAATCCGACTTTCTTTTTAGTGTGACAAATCTTTAAAACCATGTATGTCATTCTTAAACGCTTAACAATAGTAGAATATATGGGGTACTCCTTGCCTACTACATTAGGGTACTCCTTGTCTACTACAATTCGGCCATCCTGACCGGAGTGCTCCTGAACTCCACCTGAGCATTCATTTAGAATTTTACATTAAGGCTTAAAGCTAGAGATATATTGTATTAACTTATTTTAATTTTTACAATATTTACATGGTAAGTCTTAAATTTTAGTCTTGTTCATTCTCTTTCCTCTTATTTTCACCTAACCACGGACGTATGTTCGCAATAGCCCAAACTCCTTTATATGGAACTCTTGACTGCTGAAATCCTTCTACATCTTCCAAAATATACCGATCATTGCGCAATACCTTCGTTACCCTATATGGCCCCTTAAATTTTGGTATCAATTTTTTCGATACACCAACATGAGTGTCAAAGTTTTTTACCATAACGAAATCATCTTCTTTATATTTATGGGGCTCTTGACGTTTTTTATCAACTATTTCTTTGTTATATGCCTGTACTTTTTGTTGATGAGTGTTTGCTTCTTCACGGATTTTCATCAAGTCCCTTTCTTCTTGATTATCATTTAACTCCTTTAGTCTTTCTGTCAACACATCTGAAGCTGTTCCTTTCTGCGATACCCCAAAAAGTATCCTACTACATTTATGGTTCTTTGAACAGTATTGTTCAGCGTAAACTCAACCGTTTGTAATACGACATCCCAATGTAAGCCTTTATCAGGATTTACTAATTTGGCAATCATCGGCCCTAAACTTCTATTAACCCTTTCTACCTGTCCGTTTGCTTGAGGAGATCCCGTTGCTATCTTTATATGCTTCACTTCATTCTGTTCCAAAAATTTTTCAAAATCCTTCGATGTAAAACTACTTCCTCGATCAGAAACAATGCAACTTGGCTTACTATAGGCTCTAAAATAGTCTCTAAGAGCATTAATGACCTCCTTAGTATTTGTGGTTTTTGTAGCATATAATCGAACAAATTTAGTGAAAGCATCTATCACTACAAAAACATGTTTATTCGACCTACCTTTATCAACCGGGCCATAGTGATCAATATGCACCACCTCAAAAGGTACTGATTGTTTTGGTATGTTATGCAGAAATCCTTCTTCCTTACCACTTTTTGCCGAATATGCGATACACTTTAAGCAATTCTTTATGTGCTCCTTGGCCTTATCCCTGATATTAGGAAACCAATAACTTTTACATATCGTCTCCGTCATTTTATCTATTCCCACATGACCCCGCTCATCATGATATTTATACATTACATGCCCTTCCATTTCTTCCGGTACACAGAACAATAATGTTTGACTGTCTTTCTTTTTATACCCTTGGAGAGGGTATATTAAAATTGTCCGGATGTTTGTAACGCATAGAAGGAAGCATCTCCGACCACATAAATGAGTATATATTCTTGATCAGCATGACGAGCTGAGTTTATATAGCCATGTCCGTCTGTCCGTCCGTCCGTCCGTCTGTCCGTCTGTGCGTCCGTCCGTCTGTCCGTCTGTTTCTATGCTATCTCCTCCGTCAGTTTTAAAGCTATCTCAACCAAACTTTGCACGAAGTCTTTTGGTATAAATACGCTGCACATTTGTCGGAATCGGCCGGATCGAATGACTATAGCATATAGCTGCCATAGGAACCATCGGTTGAAAAAGTAGTTTTAGTGAGAAAAACTTTTTTGTTTTCAATGCTATCGCTCCCAACCCTCTTATTTATAAGTTTTCTATGATTTCACATAATTTCACCGAGATTTATATAATTGGGCAACTACAATATATAGTATAGCTGCAATACAAAAGATAGGTCTGAAAAATAGTCTTAGTGATAAAAACTTTTTTGTTTTCAATGCTATCGCTCCCAAACTTTGTACAGATCAATGGTATATACTGCCACACAATTCTGTCAAGTTTGATTTAAATCGGATGACTATAGCATATAGCTGCCATAGGAACGATCGGTCCAAAATGTAGTTCAGTGAGATAAACTTTTTTGATGAATATATCGTATAGCCATATAACAAACTGGCAGCTTATATCATGCTCCAAGGGTATATAAACTTCGGTACAGCCGAAGTTAGCTTCCCTCTATTTTTATATATAACTCCATTCCTCATTTCATAGTATTTGTGCTCCGTTTCCTGCAAAATCTCTCGTAATTTCCCTAATTTCCCATCTCGGCTCTGACAAATAATTAAATTTTCTTCAAATGTATTAGCATCTACCGACAGTATTTGTGTGTTTCTACTGAGCGCATCAACATGTTGCATTTTTATACCCGTTACTCGTAGAGTAAAAAGGGTATACTAAAGTCGTGCAAATGTATGTAACAGGTAGAAGGAATCATTTCCGACCATATAAAGTATATATATTCTTGATCAGCATCAACAGCCGAGTCGATTTAGCCTTGTCCGTCTGTCCGTCCGTCCGTCCGTCCGTCTGTATGAACACCTAGATCTCAGAGATGGTAAGAGATAGAGGTTTGAAATGTATGGGACAAATGCTTCTTTTGTCTGCACGCAGATCAAGTTTGTTTCAAATTTTGGCCACGCCCCCTCCCGCCCCCGCAATTTGGAAAAAGGTAATATCTCCTACAGTTTTAAAGATAGAGGATTCTTACCTTCTAGAGATAGTTAGTAATTAGCAAAATAAATTGATTTGCCGAAGAAATGATGAAGATCAGATGAACGGTTCTCAAGTTATAAGCAAAAAACTGAACCTAGCCCTCCCCGCTACCACCCTAAAAAGTGTTGCATACTTTTTGGATGGTCACACTCAGGAACGCGGGAACACTGTTAAACATGTTTTTTCATGAGTAACGGGTATATCGAAGTCGGTTAGAGCCGACTTTAACTTACGCTCTCGTTATTCAGTGTCATTGTTAGTGCACTACAATCGGTTACTATCTTAAAGTGTATACCCTGCAAATAAATTCGGAACCTTTGAAGAGCACTTACTATGGCTAACGTCTCCAACTCGAAACTATGATACTTAGCTTCCGCTTCCGTGGTCTGTTTTGAAAAGTAAAACACTGGGTGCCATCTACCATCACTTTTCTTTTGCATAAGTATCGCTCCAAACCCCAAAGAGTTCGCATCGCAATGCAGTTCCGTTGGATCACTTGGGTTGTACAATGCAAGTATCGGTGCATTTAATAAGTTGCTCCTTAGCATTTAAAAAAAATTCCAGTTCTTCTTTGCCAAATTTAAACTGCTTATCTTTCCTGACTAGGTCATATAATAACTTTGCCGTGGACGAAAAATCTTTCACGAAACGCCTAAAGTAAGAACATAAGCCCAAGAAACTCTGAACTTCATGTACCTTCTTCGAAACTGGAAAATCTGTTACAGCCTGTTATCCTTTGTCATCCGGTCTGATGCCATCCCGTGACACTGAGTATCCCAAGTACTTAACCTCAGTCTGCAGAAATTCGCACTTATCCAACCTCAATTCCAACTTATTTCCTACCAGCCTTCTAAACACCTCTTGTAATATTTCCATGTGACTTTCACTATCTTCTGTCGCTATCATTATGTCATCCATGTAAACAATTACTTTGTCAGCCTTTATTAAATCTGCAAAAATTTTGTTTACAAATCTTTGAAAAACCGCTGGCGCATTACGCAAACCAAATGGCATTCTGAGCCATTCAAATTGTCCCATAGGAGTCGTAAAAGCCGTGTACTTAACAGAATCTTCATGCATGAAAACATGAAAGTATCCGTTCTTAAGATCCAATTTTGTAAAAAACATTTTTCCCGACAATTTATCCAAAAGATCATCAATTAGCGGTGTCGGATAATTGTCTTTTTAACATCGTTTTGTTAATTGGTCGAAAATCGCAACACATTCTTAATTCACCTGTTTTCTTATTCACTAACACAACAGGTGATGCATACTCTGACTCACTCGGTCTTATCCATCCCTTTTCCAAATACTCATCTAATATCTTTTGTACTTCTTTCTTCTCAGCATACGACAATTTTCTGGGAGAATAATTGAAGGGCTTAATATTTTCAAAATGTAACTTCATTTCACACTTTACTTCTGGCACTAATGGTCTGTCAGCTGTTCTATATGATTTTTCAAACATGTTCTCGAGTCTCTTCTTCAGCTTCTGATCACAATTTTCTCCCACTTTTAAGTTTTCTTCTTTTTGCAAACATGGGTATTCTACTGGTAACACATCAAAATTCGTTCGATTTATATGTTCATTAATGTCTTTTCTTGTCATTCCATTCTTCTCCAAGCATTGCTTTGTTCAGCTCACCCCTCCGCCTTCTACTTTAACACTCCCTTTTTCCGAAAATTGATTTGCCAAACCTTTTCCTGATAAACAAGATTCATTTCTAACATAACCATCTACTGACTTTCTACCTTCAATACACTCATCTGTTAAACATTTTTCAACCAAAAACTCTTCTGCTAAACACTCATCTGCTAAATCCTCTTCTGCCAAACACTCTTCTACTAAACACTCTTCTGCCAAACACTCTTCTGGTAAACACTCTTCTGTTAAACACTCTCCTGCCAAATCTTCAGATACAAAATTTTCATCATCATTTACATAAATTTCTGTGAGACTCTTATCACTATTTTTCCTGTCGTCTTTTTCAACAAAATCACTTGTTATTCGAAATTTACAAATGTTCATAAAGTTTTTTCCGAGTACCACATCACAGCCCATCGATTCGTTTGCCACAACCAACAATTCCAATTCAAATTTTTCGTTCCCAATTAGAACAAAACTCGCCATTTTTGCCAAAATATTTAATTTACTGTTATTCAAACCAAAAAAATTTAGATCTTCATAAACTTTTAAACCAAAATTATAATTTCTTGTTTCAGAAGTATTTTTCTCATTAACATTCAAGCTTTTCAAATCAAAATTAAATTTTTCATTATTCTGCAAGTGTTGTTGTAAGCAGGATATTTTAATAAAGCTTATTGGGCTCCCGGAATCGATGAGGAGTAAGCATTGGTTATCATAACTTTTAATTTGAATATTAAAATACCTTACATATTCGTTGCGTGAAGTTTTTTTTTGACTGCATTTGATGATCCAGACCACCGCAACTGTAGCACGCTCCACGCTCACGTTTCGGCTTCTGACACTCCGCTGCAAAATGGCCAATCGAATTGCAATTATAGCAGCGTAATGACGCCGCGATCGGTTTGCCATCCAGATTTCTCTCCGCACGGAGTTTCTTCTCAGTATTTTTCGGCCATGGAATCTTCTCGAATGCTTGCAACAACTGAGACGCCCGCTCAAAGCACAACATGAACGCCTGTCTACGAAGTTGTTCGTCTGGTATACCTTCAATTATGTTGTCAATTAACTCCTCCTCATCTATGCAGATCTGCGATGCCAACAGCTTTTTCTCATTGAAGTACACTGCAAATTCTTCATTTGCCATCCACATCCGTGCCTGGAACTTGCGACGCGACCACATTTTGTTTTCCTTTGATGAGAACTTCTCAACCATGACCTCTAACAATGGATTAATTGACATTGTCAGACGGTTTTCATCTTCATACAGCCAAGATTGTGCTCCATCTCTTAATTTGGACATGAGTAACATTCGCACCATGTTGTCATCTAAGTTATAAACATTTTTTATAGACTTGAGTTGGGCAACCCAAATGTTTACAGGCCCTTTTCCATTAAATGTTGGCAACATGTCCTTAACCGTGCTCATCATATTGCTAGCGTTGTTGTCAGCCACAGCGTTACCCGCCACAGTGTTGCCAGCCACAGCGTTGCCAGCCACAGCATTACCAGCCGCAGCGTTACCAGCCACAGCCTCTGCGCTTGCGTAGCAGAATATTCATCTGCGCCTACTGCTTGCATTTTGTAGTAGCACACGCACACACAGAGAATTAGGAGAAAAAAATTTTCGTTTTTCTTTTGTGATTTGCAATTGTTTTATAGTTTTTAATAACACAGGCCAACAAAAATGACCAGCTTTTTGAGGTCCAGCCCTATTTGTATTAAATTCTGATTCAGTTTTGTGCACTGATCTCCAAAACTGGTCTCGGTTTTTCCATCAGCTTGTTTCAAGATATCGCGGAAATACCACTTTTGCTGTTTTTTGACAATTTAAAAATTATGGAGGTTACACCGAGCAACAATATCTGTATTTATGAGGCTCTATGAGACAGTACATACATAAGGTCGCCTAAAAAATCAATGCCGAGCATCATCAGCAAACCCAAAAGCGCTTTTAATTAATCGCCGTGTAGCGCAGCCATTTTGGGGTTGTTGAATTCTTAAGTAAACAACCAACTTTTAGCATGTAGCCCAACTGCCCGTTCTTCTAATTTCAAAAATTAATTTTTGTGGCGATGGAGAAAAGTTAAGCAGGCGGAAAAAAAATAAAAATCATAAATAATTATAATTTAATTAATTTTAAAAATGATTAATTAGAAAAACCTAATTAATGCTGGGCGTTGTTTTTTGATCCCTCTACAAGGATATGCAATAATATTGGAGAAAAGTCTAGCACAGGAGCCGCAACTTGCTGTTGAGTTTTATTTTGAGCGAAAAAATAAAAATCATTAATAATCATTATTTTTGAGTTTTATTTTTTTTTTGATCAAAAATAATTATTATTGTCTAAGTTTTATTTAGTTACTCAAAAGAAATGATTATCATTGAAGAAAACCGTAAAAAATCAGAAATTTAAAAATCATGGCGGATATGCAGAGATTTTACAAAAAGAAAGATTTTGGTGTAAATAATTTTTTTGTAGGTCCACTATAAGTGGGTGATTTTTTTATTTGAAATAAATAAAATAATCATTATTTACGGTCCCTGGTATTAATATTAAGATCTCTTATCTTCAACAAAAAAGATGTAGGGCAACAGAGCGTAACCCATTGGGTACGTGAATCCCAGCCTATGCTGAGATGTCTAATTCTGTTTTAATGATAGAAAACATTTAAAAAAAAAAGAACAATAAATTATTCTTTTTTTTTTGCGAAAAAAAAGGAGATGCAGCATAAATTATTGCAGCCACTATGCGTTAGAACAAAGCTCAGTACTAAATCAAAATAGCTTTACTATCAAAGCTCAAGCTAAAAAGCTTCACGCCAAAAGCTCTACTTTAAAGCCTAACTTCTTATCTAAGCTTTAACCCACATATGAAAAAGCAAGTAAGATATATTCCTAAGTACCGTAATTAAGCCTAGCATAAGATTAGCATTAAGATCTCTTCTAACCTATGTACCCATACCTAAAGAAAATGATATAAATACGGGGCCTGGCGCCTCCGAATAAACATTCAAGGTTGAAACCTCAAACCGCCTTCTACAATGGGTATTTTTGGTAGACTAAGTTTTTGAAAAAATCCTTTTCTTTCAAGAGAGGTAAAAAAAAAAATTGTTAAAATTATAAATTATTTTGGCTCAGCAAATAAGTAAGTTTTTGACTAATTAATTATAATAAAATAAATAATAATCAGACAAGGGAAACAAAACAGTAGCTATGTTCAGAGAAGACTATAATAAAAAGATGAACACTATGTTGTCAGATAGAACAACCTACAGGACACTGAGAAAAGATCCAACAACAAAACTGGTCAGGAAAAACAACATGATAATAAACGAATTATTAAAACAGGACCATATAGATATTAGACAAAAACAACAACTATATTGCTCAGGAGGAAACGCACCACGAATATATGGATTACCGAAGATTCACAAAGAGAACACACCACTCAGACCCATAGCTTCATCCACAACAGTACCATGTTACAAATTATAAAAACACATAGGATATATACTAAAACACATAGTATCGGAAGAATGCAACATACTGAACTCTATACAATTAAAATCAAAATTGAAGGAACTAAAAATAGAAAATGACGAAATATTGGTATCATTTGACGTGATATCACTATTTACCAATATACCGACGACACTTGCCATAAACAACATAGTGGACAGATGGATAGACGTAGCTCCTCACACAAACATACCGAAAAAACACTTCAAAGAAATATTAGAATTTTGCCTACTGGACAACAACTATTTTACATACAATGGAACTATATACAACCAGATATTTGGAATGCCTATGGGAAACCCATTATCACCGACAATAGCTAATATAGTTTTGGACAAAATATTAGATGACACGTTTAAGAACCTAAACGCAATGGACATACAAGTAAAACATCTGTCGAAATATGTTGATGACATAATATGCATTATAAAGGCCAAAGATATTGACGTAATTTTAAAAACACTAAATAAGCAACACCGACGAATACAATTTACTGTAGAAAGAGAACAAGACAACAAACTGCCTTATCTTGACATGGAAATAACTAGAGAAAATCAGATTTTAGCGTTCAACTGGTACACAAAACCTATGGCTTCAGGCAGAATTATTAATTATAATTCAAACCACCCACCAAACCAGAAAATAAACACGGCAAAAAACATTATCAGGAAGGCGTACACCGTGTGTGATGAGAAACATAGACCCAGCAACTATATTAAAATTAAGAAAATGCTTTTAATGAACAACTACCCCGAGAAACTTATTAATAGACTAATCACTGAAACCACGAACCAACTAATCGACAAAACACCCAAGGAGAAAAAACACAGACCTGAAAAAATTCATAAGCGTACCCTTTATACCCAATATCACCGACAACAAAACACTAAAAACATTATTACCAAAACAACTGATGGAGCAGCTGACTAGTGCTTACAAACCACACAGCAGCACAAGACGCTTATTTAGCAATATGAAAGACAAAATAAAAACAGAGGACAGCAATAACGTTGTCTACGAAATTAAATGTACGGGAAGAGAGGGAGAGAGCTGTAACGGGATCTACATAGGAACAACGAAGCGCTCTCTGAGCACGCGAATAAATGAGCACATACGGGACGCACAAAAAGGAAAACAACAACAGCCTTAGCACAACATATAAACACAACAAACCACTCAGCTGATTTTGGGAATGCGAGAGTATTGGACTTTGAGCATAGAGGCAAAGTTAGAATGACTCTGGAGACTCTGCGAATACAAGAAAAAGGAGAGCAGGCACTTAATTTTAAAGACGATATCGAACAGACGAATTGCATTTACTCCGCGGCAATCACAAAGAGAACATCTAAACAGCATAACAATTCAAACAAATACAAAAACATGACGAATAAAACAATTAACAGAGACAAACAATCGTGCAATACAACAAAACAATGACGTCCACTAAAATAGGTATTTAAAAATTAAGAAATATGTAAAATATGTATGTATGTCTAATTGTATTCATGTTTTTGAAAAAATATACAGACTCCCTGAGGAAGGCAATACAATTGCCGAAACGCGTAGGAGAAAACCTAAGCCAAAAAGTGTTTTGACTGCAGAAAGGAAAGACGGCCGAATAAAAACCCCAATCTACACCACTAATTAATTATTGCTTAATAATAATCAGTCAGGATATAGGAAAAACAGAAGCTGCACCACGGCAATAGTTAGTATTAGGGAGAATAAAAAAACGCAAATGGGCAATGGCGATGTAACATTTTTAACACTACTTGATTTCAGCAAAGCTTTTGACACTGTTAATCATGAAATCCTAGTAACTAAACTTGATAAATTTTTTAATTTCACTGACTCAGCCATTAAACTAATAAAATCATATTTATCTGACAGAAGTCAGGCAGTGGCTACTGAGTCTGAAATATCGTCTACTTTGCGTCTTACTCGTGGTGTTCCCCAGGGCTCAGTTCTTGGCCCACTTCTGTTTTTTTTGTACCTCCCAGATATGTTGTCTAATTGTAATGTCCACATGTATGCCGATGATGTTCAAATGTATGTTAGCCGTCCTCTAAATAAAAATGAGTGTGTAGATGTTTGTAATAGAGATTGGTTAAGTGTTAATGATTGGGCTAAATGTAACGGAATGTCACTCAATATAATAATAAAAAAATAAAATAATAATTAATAATAATAAAATAATATACAAGAAATCCTTAAATACAACTGATCTTCCTAAGCTGAAAATTATAAACAAGCCCATAAAATATGAATCTCAGACAGTTAACCTTGGTATAACATTCAATGATACTTTATCTTGGAGTAATCACGTGACAAGGGCAACTGGTAAAACGTATGGAGTACTAAGACAACTTTCCATGACGCAGAATTATTTACCGACGTACCTCAGACTTTTAATCGCAAAGACATACTTGATACCGGCACTGTGCTATGGGCTTGAAATATTTGGAAACTGTGATGCTGCCTCCCAAAGAAGACTTAATGTTACATTTAATAATATAGCTAGATATGTATACAATAAAAGACGAACTGACCATATTACACTCCTTTCTAGTCAAATGTACGGTTTTGACTTTAAATCATTCACAATATACTGATCACTAATTTTCCTGCAAAAGATTACACTGTGCAACACTAAAAAGTTGATACGGTTGAGACCAAAAAATTCTGAAAGGGTATGATGGTAATACAAAAACCTACGCTGGGTTTGGTCTGGTTAGCTGCCGATTTCTTTTTATAGCACTTTGAAGTTTTAAGCATATGATTGGGACTTTTAGCTCCATATCTCGTAAACTATTTGGAATTTCGCTTTGTCTTAAATAAATTTGTTGCTCTTGACTTGTTTTGCAAAACATTTCTTAGTAACAAGTCAAAATGGTCCCATCTTTAAACTCAAAATTGAATAAATGTTGGATAATCATCATGTTTTCCCCTCGTTTTGTACTGTTTTTCAAGTTTTTCTTGAAAACTATAACGATTTTGACTAAGCAATGAAAGACGAAAAAGTAGCTTAGACTAAAATAAAAAATCGGTTGGAAATAACTAACTTCATTCGATTGGTCTTTCATATAGTTAAGGGCCTTTAAGTATGTAAAACTTCAACCAAAGATCGAAAAAGTTACAGTTTTTGGTAGAAAGTGGCTGACAAAATCAAAAATTTCGATTGTTTTGTATTAAATCAATAAAATTGGGAAAAAATATAACTTAAAAAATGTAAATAAAGAAATTTAATTTATTTACTTTTTTACCGATAATTTTCGTTTTTTTTTTCGAATTTGTATGACAGTTTTTCATGCTTTTGGGCTTTTAACTATATGAAAGAGTACTTAAATGAAGTTTGTTCGTTCTAACTGTTTGTTTATTTTGGTCTAAGCAAGAACTTTTACCTAAATTACTTGACCAAATTTGTAACCGGTTTTAGGAAAAAGTTGAAAAAACTGGAAAAATTGTGAAAACTTGGTTTTTTTGAACATCTTTTGTATTTTTCAGTACGAAGATGTAATTTTTTTGATCTGCTACAAGGGAATGTTTTGTTGGCCAAGCCAAGAGCAACAACTTTGCTAAAGACAAAAGCAAAATTTTTAAATAGTTCACGAGATATGGAGTCGGTAATCCTACTCTGAAGCTAAAAAATTCAAAGGTCAATAAAAAGAAAACGGCATCTAATCAGACCAAACCCAGGCAGGGTTATTATACTACCATCACACCATTTCAGAAATTTTTGGTCTCGACCGTATCAACTTTTTTGAGTTCAAAAATGTGTCACAGTGTTATATATACCAGAGAACCATCATATTTGTATGACAAGATTAGATTTGCCACATCGAGAAGAACCATGAACTTAAGGGGGTCTCCTCATTTCAAACCCCGTTTTTTGAGCCTTTTTAAAAAATTCTTATTTGAAAACGCAAAGAATAATTGAAAACTTTTTTTATTTATTGTATTACAAAAGGTTCAAAGTAAATAAAAAAATTTTTTTGCCTCGATACGAACGCTGTTCAAAAAGTAATGAGACTTTAAAGTTGGTGGTGAAAAAAAAAGGTGTCGTCACGGCGGCCACGATTCCGGGTCTCCGGAGCGTCTGAAATGAAAAAAAAAAAAATAGAGGAAAGCTTACTTCGGCTCGAGCGAAGTTTATATACCCTTGGAGCATGGTATATTCCTGCCACATTTTTATATGGCAGCTATACGATATATTCATCCGATTTTGATCAAACTCTCTAAAATTGTGTTGAGACCGATAATATTTATAACTGGAACGTACAAAGTCGCTGCGATTGAAACCAAAAAAGTTTTCTCACTAAAACTATTTTTTCGACCGATCATTCCTATGGCAGCTATATGCTATAGTCTTCCGATTTGGATCAGACTTGACAGAATTATGTGTTAGCATATCATGTTGATCAGTAACGACTTTGGGAGCGATAGCATTGAAAACAAAAAAGTTTTTCATACTAAAACTTTTTTTCCGACCTATCTTTTGTATGGCAGCTATACTACATAGTTGCCCAATTTTCATAAAACTTGCTGAAATTATGTGAAAGCATAAAGAACTCATAAATACGGGGGTTGGGAGCGATAGCATTGAAAACAAAAAAGGTTTTCTCACTAGAACTACTTTTTCAACCGATCGTTCCTATGGCAGCTATATGCTTTAGTCGTCCAATCCGGCCGGTTCCGACAAATGTGCAGCGTATTTGTACCAAATGACTTTGTGCAAAGTTTGGTTGCGATAGCTTAAAAACTGACGGAGGAGGTAGCATAGAAACAGACGGACGGACAGACGGACAGACGGACGGACAGACGGACGGACAGACGGACATGGCTATATCAACTCAGCTCGTCATGCTGATCAAGAATATATATACTTTATGTGGTCAGAGATGCTTCCTTCTGTGCGTTACAAACATCTGGACAATTTTAATATACCCTCTCCAAGGGTATAAAAACGGGGTTATAATCAGTATAGATGTAATTCTCGGGTGAACCTCAAACTTAATTTTGTAATTTTTTTTGACAAAATGGCGGCCATTCAAAAAAAAATTTCAAGTTCGGGCTTTTTTTTGTAGTTTAGTGTAAAAAAAAATTAGTAAAAATTTTTTTAAAATTATGGTCGAGGTTCACCCGAGAATGGTGACAATTCTGCGTCGATTCCACTTTGTTTCATGAAAATCGGTTCAGTTGAACTGGAGATATCATGGCCGCCAGTTCGAAAAACGTGGTTTCGAGATAAACGTGTTTAAAGTTTGAAGTAATTTTTTTGGAAAAAAAAAAATCGAAAATGTTTAAATGCAGTTTTAAAGAGCTGACAATTCTCCGTCGAATTCACTTTGTTTCATCGAAATCGGTCCGGTAGAACCGGAGATAACTTAACTCATAGGTCAAAATACGAGGGTTTAAAAAAACCCAAAAAATTTTTTTTTCAAGAAAAGCAGTTCTGCTGGTATCAAAGTAATTTTTTTGGCAAAAAAAGAAAAAAAGTGACAAATTAAAGTACGCAATTAACAAAAGGAGGTAATTCTGCGTCATTAAAGCTTTATTTCATCAAAATTGGTTCAGTAGATGTGAAGAAAACTGGCCAGGTAGTCAAAAAAGGTCCTTTGAAAGAAAATCTAAATATTTCAGAAATTTTTACTTACAAATATTAGTCGGCGATGCCAGCTCCATACAGGCCACCTTCCTCTTTTTCGTAGAAACTGCTTTCTGCTGCCCTCTCTGCTCTGCGGGCCGTTCTGCCAGCTTTTGATGATGCCGCAGCTCGAGTCTCTGATCGGTTCAATCTGTCTTCATTGCGAGATAGTGCGTATTCGTAAGCGTTTTTGCCAATCGCAATACCCATCAAACCCATAATTTTAAGTATGGGTATAAAACCGTCGTTGAAGAGGCACGTTGCAATGAAATTGGCCACTTCGATGGTGCGTGCGCCTGAGTTAATGTGTTTGGGCGAAAGTGACCAAAGAATAGAATTGTAGGACTCATTGGAATTCTGAGTTTCAGATCCAAGGCATCTTTCAAGCAAATTATCTGCCGACAGCGCTTCGTAAGCTGGTTTTATTACCTCCATCACCTTCTTGTCGAGAGGTGCATACGTGTGGTGAAAGCTATCTAATGTACCTTCAGCAGCTGCTTTCTGCCATGCGCACCAGCTTGACGCACCGGTGGGGCAATTTTGGTGTTGCGGTTTATCATCGGTGGAGCACTTATGGTAAAAAGTGGCCCAAATTTCCTTTTTCATATCCTCCACAGAGACAGGATGACGGCGGATCGCAAGGCCATAATATGTGGTCAACTCGGATATTAATTTGTCGGTGAGCTTGCCCGCACCTTTGCCTCCAATGCCCTTATTTTCTTTTTTTATTTTTCGAAGTCGCGTGCCCATTCGCTTCTGCACATGCCCAATGCATTCTTTCTTTTCCACTATAGGGTCACCGTCATAGGGGTCGACATCTAATACACCTTTGAAGGTCTTCGAATCACCATCGCCGATATACTTTACATATTTTATGCCGTGTGTTTCAACCGACCTGGAGAACATCTCTATTACAGCGTCCACCTCCATTTTCCCAGAGCCTCCTTCATGGTTTATGGTGCATTCTTCGTCATGAGTATCAAGCCAAATTTGGTAAGCCTCTGGCTCTTCTTCCTTCTTGGCTTCCCAATATTGGCAGCTGTTACACAGACGAGATTTTACGACAGTGTCAACAATTTTTTTGGTATGCTTGGCAATCAAAGTTGTGACACCATAAAGGGAAGCAAAGCCACGCTTCTTCCAAGTCCCATCCCCCGACACAGAAAATAAAGTGGGATCGCACTCTGGATTCGCTTCGATCATAGCCTCTTTTTCTTCTCCAATAGCTTTTGAAATGACATGTTCGTACATGGCTTTTCCAGCAACGTTCAAATTTTGTAGGGTAGTACATGGTTATACCTTTTGGCCCAATCCCTAAAAGCCGCATGGCAACAACCAAGCGTCGATTAATTTCATATGATTTTCCGATCATAGGTGACGAAGGAATATATGTTGTGCGTGGGCAGGCGCAGTTCAAAGCGATTTTAAATCCAACTCCATTTGGTGAGGCTTCTGAGAACTCAATTTTTTGCTTTCATGAGGCACAAATTACCAACGCTGACAACGTGGTAAACACAGAACAGAACTCGAGAATGCAATACTTCAAATTGTTTTTGATTGATACTTCGTCGTCTTCGTTATTCTTGAATTTCTTGGCCGATGTACTGGTATATTCAGAATCCTCTGGTCTAAGATGCTGATTTCCACTAAACCCGCGTTTTTTAGCACGATTCTGACGCTCACTTGGGCGGTTTATTTCTTCTTTATTACTTTTCCGATCCATTTTACAAAGAAATGTGTATTCGTATGTTTGTATGAATATGTGTGCAAACACGTTTTTACCTAACAATAAACATTTTCAACGGAATTCGGTGGTTACTTTATGCCGCTTCGTTCGAAAATGAGGCGAAAAAAAATAGCTCATTTTGACGAAGACCTTGCTTCACAAAAAAGGCTGTATCTTCTAAAGTATTTCGAATTTCTAAAAATCCTTTTAGGGGCATATTCACAACTACCCAAGCTATAAATAAATGCAAAAAAAAAAATCGAAAAAAAAAGTTGCTCAATGAGAAGACCCCCTTAATAGCAGTACGTCATTAGCTTGCCAGTTCGGAGCGACAACTACCAACCAACATAAAGAACATCAGTAGTGCAACGCAATTTAGGGAAAAATTGAATATATACATAAAAAATAGCCAATTAAATTAAGAAATTATTGTTTTTATAATAACTTTAAAATAGAATTAAGTAGGATAAGTCAATTAAAAATCAAATGTCTTGCTTTTGTGACTGGTGCAATAATTCATAAGTATATACTTGTAGCACAAGGAATGTTTGTCAAATAAATCTAAATCTAAAGGGCTTTTTAATCCTGACCATTTGGAAAATCTGCAAAGCTCTATTTTAAACCGTTTTCGAGTAATTGAAAATTTAAAAAATTCACAATATTACACTTTTAAGCGTAGAACTTCTGCAAGAAGGCTCCAAAAAAGCTCACATTTTGGGGTTAAGCTTCTCTCATAAAAAGCTTCCTTTGGGCCAATTATCATCCAATTCGGAGACATCATCCCAGAAAATACTATTTTTGTATGGAATGCCCCATATATATTTTGTATTTTAAGAAAAAAATAGAGGGAAGCTATCTTCGGCTCTACCGAAGTTTATATACCCTTGGATCATGATATAAAAAATTCAAAAAAGTTTTTCTTACTAGAACTACATTTTGGACCGATCGTTCCTATGACAGCTATAAGCTATAGTCATCCGATTTGAATCAAACTTGACGGAATTGTGTGGTAGTATATAATATTGATCTATACAAAATTTGGGAGCGATAGCATTGACAACAAAAAGGTTTTTCTCACTAAGACTGTTTTTCAGACCTATCTTTTGTATGGCAGCTATTCTATATAGTTGTCCGATTTTGATAAATCTCTGTAAAATTATTAGAAATCATAGTAAAACGAGAGCGTAAGTTAAAGTCGGCTCTAACCGACTTCGATATACCCGTTACTCATGAAAAAACATGTTTAACAGTGTTCCCGCGTACCTTAGTGTGACCATCCAAAAAGTATGCAACATTTTTTTAGGGTGGTAGTGGGGAGGGCTTGGTTCACTTTTTTGATTATAACTTGAGAACCACTCATCCGATCTTTATCATTCCTTCGGCAAATCGATTCATTTTGCTAATTACTAACTATCTGTAGAAGGTACGAATCCTCTATCATTAAAACTGTGGGAGATATAACTTTTTTCCAAATTGCGGGGGCGGGAGGGGGCGTGGCCAAAATTTGAAACAAACTTGATCTGCGTGCAGATAAAAGAAGCATTTGTCCCATACATGTCAAACCTCTATCTCTTACCATCTCTGAGATCTAGGTGTTCATACAGACAGACGGACGGACGGACGGACGGACAGACGGACAAGGCTAAATCGACTCGGCTGTTGATGCTGATCAAGAATATATATACTTTATATGGTCGGAAATGATACCTTCTGCCTGTTACATACATTTGCACGACTTTAGTATACCCTTTTTACTCTACGAGTAACGGGTATAATTATAAATCAGAGGGCTGGGAGCGATAGCATTGAAAACAAAAAAGTTTTTCTAGCTAAAACTATAGTCATCCGATTTGAATCAAACTTGGCAGAATTGTGTGGTAGCAGATAAGATTGATCAGTAACAAGTTTGGGAGCGATAGCATTGAAAACAAAAAAGTTTTTCATACTAAAACTTTTTTTCAGATTTATCTTTTGTATGGCATCTATAATATAGAGTTGCCCGATTTGCATAAGTCTTAGTGAAGTTATGTAAAATCATAGAATACTTATAAATACGAGGGTTGGGAGTGATAGCATTGAAAACAAAAAAGTTTTTCTCACTAGAACTACTTTTTCATCCGATCCGGCCGGTTGTGACAAATGTGTAGCGTATTTGTACCAAAAGTCTTTGTGCAAAGTTTGGTTGCGATAGCTTTAAAACTGACCGAGGAGATAGCATAGAAACGGACGGACGGACAAACGGACATGGCTATATCAACTCAACCCGTCAAGCTGATCAAGAATATATATACTTTATGTGGTCGGAGATGCTTTCTTCTGTGCGTTACAACCATCTGGTCAATTTTAATATACCCTCTCCAGGGGTATAAAAATAAAAATACTTAAATTAAGAAGAAACATGATTTCATTATTTTAAACACTTACACCAAATTTTAATTAAAGGATACTTATAATGTTATCTAATTCGTCAGATTCATTTAAATCAGAGTACTTCTCTTTGCCAGTAATTTGTGTCAAGTACTCATAAGGTAAAGCATAATTATGGCAACATTTTCCGTGTCTGTGTAGACCATACCTGTTAAAATATTCCAAGTTTAATATGTTCAGTTTGTACTTCTATTATAATTATTGACATTTAAAACTTACCTTATGTACAATATCGCATTTAATGATTTTAGGCTATATTCATCGGAGAGAATATGCGCTCAACTACAGCATTCGACCATGGCAGTGAAAGAAGTTTTATGGCAAATTTACCTAAGCCACTAAATGGGTTGTTGTTGCCAGCATCTTTGAATTTCAAGACAGAAGTCTGGGCAGAAGCCCAAAATTTGTTGGTGTTCCCCACAAATTCCCACTTTTTGAAATTGATTTTATCAATTTGAATTTTAATGTCGTCAATGCCTTGACATTAAAAATATTCTAAAATATTGAGAATCTCCTTACTCTTGGTGAACCGAAAACAATTTGACCTGTTCCATAATTTCAATATTTTCCGGCATTCTGAAAATGAAATTTGTTATATCTGTACCAAGATCAAAATCGCCATATTACCTTTCGCTTAGTTGGATTATTAACTATTTTATGAACTCCATGCAATTTTTTCTAATTTCCAACTCGTGCGACTGGAATTGTGCCTCTTTAACTTTTTTTTCAAAGGCTCAGCCAAAACACAAATTTGGCACGGCTGCTTTATCCAAATCATCCTTTAAAATATTAATTTCATGATCAGGTGGTATTATTTTGGATTTTAATGTATTTATGGCAACTATTACATCCGAAAGTAATTGTGTTGCGTTTCCATTCCGACTTTGAAAATTTTTGTTCAGTGTTTGCATGTCCTTTAATATGGGCCTTAAAAACACCAAATACGGGGGTGCCACAGAAACCTCTTCCAACCAAATTCCAACCGAATTCCAATTCTTAGGTGCCACAGAAATTTCTTTTGGTTGGTTTCAAATAGGGTTGTCGAATATTTTAAAAATATCTAAATCGATATTTTAGGCGATATTGAAAAAGTATCATTTCGATATAAATATTTTGGTGTCAAAAACATCGATATTATCGATATTTTTGATATTTTTCAATATAAGCCCGGATCTTAACAATGAACAGGTCTATTGAGGTAATTGAGGCGTCATTTGACGCGTTGTAAGAACTACAATCTGACTGCGCGAAAAATATAGATGTAATGTAAATTTGTTAAATTAAATAAAGATATTTATTTTTTATTTCATATATAACAGAAGAAGTTCTAAAAACTTATTCATGAATTTAAATTTATGGAACGAAAGCAGTGTTTACTTTTTTAATTCATCATCTTTCAAACTAGAGAATTCGAACTACAATGCATAAAGAAAACTTATTCAGTTTAATCTTTGAAACTTAAAAACTTGATTTTACCAATAATCGTTAGACAAAGATTTTAGGAAGACGCGTTGGTGACAGAAACCACACTTTTTATAGCCGATGCCATCCGTAATCCCAAAGAACTTGTGAGATGGTTTCTAGGGGGCCTAGCTGTTGGGCCATCGGACGGGTCGCAGGTTGCGGATAGCGAAAGGCCTTCTTATGGAGGTTAACTGCGAATAAGTGGGTTTATCCCACAAATAAGCAGTCCCGGACAGCCAGCGGGTGTCACGCCGTAGTGCACCGACTCATACACAATACCTACCCCTCTCCCATCCCACACATCTCACCCCGGGCCGGACTAAGGTGTCACTCGGACCGTGCCGAGAGTCAGCCTGGCTGGAGGCCCGGGTAACAAATAGTCCAGTCTCGAACGGTGGGCTCAGGCAAGTGGCGACCGCCTGTTCTAATGAGCCTTGCCACTGGTGGGCCTCGGCCGGTGGTCGACCGTATGGTAGCCCAAGTAACGGAACTTCAAGCATGAAGAAAAGTAATAACAATATAAAATTTCAGCAGGATATGCCTGCAACCACTGTCGCAAGACAATTTGAAGAGAGGCAGATGGACCGGGAGCGTCCTAGCCTCGTGAGAGAGGAGAGACGCGCACCAGTGCGCAAAACCCCACCAAGGGGTCCTTACCGAGCTCCTGCGGTAAGGAAGAATATGGGAACGAAGAGGGACCATTCACTCCCCCCAACGGGAACACGCCCCACCTCTTATGGAGGACAAAGGCCACCTCCCAACGGGGATAAACGTTCCAGGCAGGACTCCTTCCCTGCAAGAGGACAGCCAGGAGGTATTGACGACCCAAATCGTCGAGGCCTCTGTGGCTCCCGAACCAAGTGGTATTTGAGGTACCTCAAACATGGCCACACACCGGAGGAAGCCCTCCGAATGGCAAAGGAGCCAAGAACTGGGGGCAACAGGGGTGCAACCACAGACCCCTGCCCCAAAAAGAAGCAGTGCGGACATCACGCCGCCAGCTGCTACGCCTAAGCGTCAGTGCACAACCGGGACGTCGAAAGACGCTACGGTTAGCACCCCTCCAAAGGCAGTAGCCCATGAGGAAGACGCAAACGGCGGGACCAGCACGCCCAATGAAGAGGGGGCAGAAATTCCTCCCTCAGTGCCCATTCCACCCCAAGCAACGTATGCAGACGTTGCAAAAAAGGTGAGGGTAGCAGTAGTACCTGAGGAATATCCTCAGGTCAACCTCAATCAAGAGGAGCTATCTGCACTCGAGGAGGCGATACTAAAGGAAGTCTTCCTGGCATGTTGGGATAAGCCCCTAGGCTTTGCCGGAATTCATTTCCGGCCCGGTCATCTCATCATTGACTGCAAAAATGAGACGACCGCAGAGTGGCTGATGAGCAACGTGTCAAGGTTGACAGAATGGAAGGAAATACCCCTTCTCGGTAAAATGGGAGAGGATATCCCCTCGCCCCACTACATCACCGTCTTCCTCCCAAGGAGTGCCGCGAAAACGGATGAATGGGTCCTTACAATGCTAAGGAACCAGAACAATATCGTGACTGACACATGGCGGGTCATGTCACGGAAGAATCAAGGGGGCGGAGCCCTCATGGTCATTGGCATCGACGAAGTCTCGATGCAGGCCATCGTCTCGATGGGTCGCCAGCTAGACTTCAGGTACGGGAATATCCCCGTACATGGTCTCAAGAAGACCGCGAAGTCAGACCCATCAGCAAGAGATGGAGGTAGAACGACCCGCAGAAGCGGAAAGTAACGAGCCTCCACGTGAGGAGCACCTCACAGACAAGGAGGACGTAGCTGAGGACGAGGAACTCGACGGGGAATCCCCGTAGAGGACATGGAGTTAGCGGAGGATGCGGAGGTACCCATGTCCTCACAAGAGCTCGCCTCAGAACTTGCAGTCCATGAGGACGAAGAAGCCGACACCACATTGGTGTCCGGAGGCGTTGAGGGTAGTTGTATCTCTCCGCCAGATAGCGCAAATACAGCGCAATGATGACTCCCCCTCAGTCATCAACAGCACCAAGCTAGTCCAGGTGAACGTTCATCATGCGAAGGCGGCCTCGGCCGTCCTAGCTAGAACGTTCACCCGACAACACCTAGGACTAGCTCTAATACAGGAACCATGGTGCAACGAGGGAATAAAAGGCCTGTACACGAGAGAATCCATGGTAATTTGGGACCAAAGGCATGCCTTCCCCAGAGTCTGCATAATGATAAGGAAGAATATTAAATATACTATCCTTTCAGAATTTCTCTCCAGGGACTGCGTCGCAATAGCGACCACCGAAACAAAGCAAGGAAAGACCATGGTCATAGCCTCTGCTTACTTCGCTGGAGACGGTATGTGTCCCCCCCAAGAGGTGTCGGCCCTGGCAGAATACTGCAGGAACAAAAACCTGCCGCTTGTTGTCGGATGTGACGCAAACGCCCACCACGTCGCATGGGGAAGCTCCGATGTAAACGACCGAGGTGAGTGCCTACTAGAATTTATATCCAGACTCGACTTGGAAATATGTAATGTAGGATCTGTCCCAACTTTTGTAACTCGGGTAAGGGAGGAAGTCCTTGACCTCACCTTCTGCAGCAAGTCAATTAAACCTTTCGTAAAGGATTGGCAGGTCTCACTAGAGGAATCTATGTCACACCATAGAATGATCCAATTTAGATTAGAAGCGAGCACGCAGCAGAATATACCTACCAGGAACCCCCGCAAAACAAATTGGGGAGGCTTCAATTCCACGCTAGGAAACAATATGCCTAGGATTCGGTTACCGAAACACCCCCTAGAACTAGAAATTTTAGTCGACGAACTAAATAAAAGCATAATCGATGCGTACGAGGAGAAAGTGATGCTCCTTGGTGGAATCCTACCTTGGAGAAACTCAGGAAGAAGACCCGAATTCTTTTTAATGAAGCCAAAAAGAATCAGGTCTGGCATAAATACAAGCAAGCCCTGACGCTATACAATAGTGAGATTAGGAAAGCCAAAAGAAAGAATTACAGGAAATTCTGCGAGTCTATAGAAGACACAAAGGAGGGAGCGAGATTACATAGAGTCCTGGCCAAGAAAAGCCCGGATGGTAACATCTCGCTCAAAAAGGATAATGCCTATACAGTGAGTAGCGAAGAGAGAGTGCGTCTCTTGCTAGACACCCACTTCCCGGGAAGCATTTCCGTGGAAGAGGGCGTCGACCAAGAGCACTACTACCACCCTCGTAGCTCCGACTGGGCAGAAGCCAAGAAAATTGTGTCCGCAGGCAGACTTGAATGGGCAATTGGAACATTCCAACCCTTCAAATCTCCTGGACCGGATAGCATTTATCCAGCATTCCTGCAGGAAGGAAAGGACATACTCCTACCCACCCTCAGGAAGGTCATCACTAGCAGTCTGGCAACTGGGTACATACCACGTGCCTGGCGCAGAGCAAGGGTAGTCTTCATCCCCAAGGCAGGGAAGAAGGATATAACTAACTCCAAGTCCTTCAGACCCATTAGCTTGACATCGTTTTTACTGAAAACGATTGAAAAGCTAGTGGACAACAGCATAAGAAGCACGTTGCTGAAGGAGGCACCACTCCAACCAACACAGCACGCGTACAGAACAGGCCGTTCAACCGACACGGCATTATATCAACTCGGGAAGTTGCTCTAGAAAACAATAGAAGACAAGGAAGTAGCTCTATGCGCCTTCCTAGACATTGAGGGAGCATTCGACAACACATCCCATAGTGCTGTCAAGAATGCTCTAATCAGAAGAGGAGTAAACCCCACAGTAGGCAGATGGGTAGATTCACTTCTACGATGCAGAGAGGCCTCTGCAGTGGCAGATGAAGAAACCATCACAGTAACCACAACTAGAGGGTGCCCTCAGGGGGGAGTTCTCTCCCCACTGTTGTGGAGTCTACTAGTGGATGAGCTCCTAGAGAAACTTGCCTCCCTGGGCATAACATGCCAAGGATACGCTGATGACATTGTCATCCCCTGAGAGGAAAGTATGAAGAAACCTTATGTGACAAGCAAAAGTGACGTCTGACTGGTGCAAGGAGGTTGGGCTCAACCTAAACCCTGCAAAAACCATCATAGTACCGTTCACTAGAAAATACAAGCTAAGCTATCCGGCTGCCCCATTACACCAGAAAAAGAAGTCAAATACCTCGGCGTTGTCTTTGACAACAGGCTGAGATTTGACAAGCACTTAGAGTATACACTCAGCAAGTGCACTAGAGCACTATTCACATGCAGGAGCATAGCCGGAAAATCGTGGGGCATGGCACCACACATACTCCGATGGCTATACCTCATGGTTGTGAGACCGATGCTCACTTATGGAGCTGTTGTGTGGGGAGATAGAGCAAACCTCCTCACAGTTAGGACGCAGTTGCAAAAACTGCAAAGGCTGGCATGTATATGCATGACTGGAGCCATGCGTACCTGTCCGACAGCGGCAATCGAGGTTCTGATGGAGCTAACACCGCTCCACCATACCATCTGCCTGAAGAAAAAGCAACACTGCTTAGATTAACAGCAGAGGGAGGGGTAGAAACCACATAGTAAGCCTCAGAGACTCTGAAAAGCTGGAAAGGAAATCCCTTTAATCCTCCAACCCAGAGACGATATGGTGGCCGAGTATCACTTTGACAGGAACTTTACTGTACACCAAAGTAATAAGAGAGAATGGATCTCACTAGAAGAAACATATAAATGCAACCACACACAATTATGTGGTATACAGACGGGTCCCTGACGCCCCAAGGAACCGGACTTGGGGTAGCGGGACCAGGAACGAAAATATCTGAACCAATGGGAGAACTCACAAGCATATATCAAGCTGAAGTATGTGCCATCTCCCGTTGCGCAGACCGTAATATGGAAAAGCACTACCATAATAGAGAAATAGCTATCCTCTCCGATAGCCAAGCAGCGCTTAAAGCGCTCAGCAGTAATAAGTTCACCTCTAAGCTAGTCTTAGAGACAAAGAACAAACTAGACCAACTAGGCAGCAGGAACAACCTGACCCTACGATGGATACCGCAGCCACCGCAATGGTAGGGCCAGAGCCCTATTGCGGTATAGGCCAACACACAATAAAAGGACTCCTAAGAAAGGAAGAGAATACGCTTAGAACAGCCTCCTGGGTAAACACCAAAGGAATGAGACAAGCTAAAGCATTAATAGTGAACCACAACCTCAAAAGGTTCCAAAAGTTAATCCAACAAGGAAAGAATGCCCTCAGGATTCTGACAGGGCTCTATACGGGTCACTGCAGACTGCGGAGCCACATGTATAAGCTGGGAATAACAAACACCCAACTTTGCAGATACTGTGAAGAGAAGGAGGAGTCCTCTGAACATATACTAGCACATTGCGACGCCCTAGCGAAAGGGGGAAATAGGGCTGCTAGGAGAGCTGTAAACTCAGTAGGGGGGCACAATAGACCAATATTGGTCGCGGTGCACCACTTCCCCAACAACAAATAATAAATAATAGCCGATGCCAATCGTTCCGATGGCACGGAGCTTCCCGGTGTAAAAAAAATATGACAATGCCAAGTCAGAAAGCACTGGCAATGCGTCTTTCTCTGCAATCCAGAACTTAATAGGGTCCCGTTCCATGTCAAACAACGGTAAATTCCAATTGAACTCCAATAATTTATTCTCCTGTCCTGGTGGTTGTTGAGATATCATGGCAGTATTGTGATCAGCGAAGAGCGATCCTTCAAAAATTACGTCTTCAGATGTCGCACCTTCGTGTTTAAAGGGAGAACAAAATGTGTGCAGCATGACTATAGGCGACTGCCACTGCTTGACGGTAGTTGTCATGCTGCAATCATGTTATTCTTTACTGTTTTTAAAAATGAGCTCCACTTCAGCCAAGCAGCTCCATGCTTTGCGATTAAGAGCGCCTTCATGATTGTTGAGTTACTATGGTTCTTACAACCTTTTGCACAGTTTACAGTTAATAAAACAACTTTTAAACATTGTGGCTTACATGTTCAGAGCACAAGAAACAGTTATTCGCAACATTGTGACTGAAGGCTAAGACAAAAACATGCCCGTAAAATATCACCAAAAAATATTCGATATCCGATATATCGCCTCCGAAAAATATTCGATAATGATATTCGTCATTTTGGGCAAAAACATCGATATTTCGATATATCGATAATATTTTCGACAACCCTAGTTTCAAACCTCTAATGTTTTGTTAGGAGATTTTGCAAAGCTCTTTTTTCACTAGCGCTTTTTGTCGAAGTGGCGCCCTCTACATTATAGAAGGCAGATAAAGGGATGGAAACTAATACCTCATGTTTGGCGCCAACAAATTTTTAAATTTTGGCATATATTGGTGGAGAATATGACTTAAAATTCAATTATTATTAAAAAAAGCATCATAAAACATATAACACAATCAAAAATTGCAGTTAATCATTAAATTAACCCACCTAAAATAAGGAATATTTTTTGGCGAGAGATTCAGCCCTGTTTTTAGAGATGGAACATTAATTGGAACATCTGGTGTTCCAACTAGATTTTCTAATTAGAAAATGAAATCTCTCGAAGTTCTGTGGCACCAACGAATTTTTCGAGAGATTTACAAACCAACCGTCGGCAAAATCTCTAGAGATTTCTGTGGCACCCCCGATTAAGATAATTTATATAATCTTTATATAGCGCGTTGAGAATATGTGCCTTGTGACACTTTTTCGAAGTAGCTGCCAGTTCGAAATGAAGCTTCAACTCTGTCCACTGATCCACGATACGAGAAACTGCACTCTCTATCGACAACCATCTTGTGTCACAATCTATCGGTATTTTATAGGATTCTAAAAATTTAAATAATCGATTAGTTTAAATTTAGAAAATCTTAGAAAACAGTTTCACACCCACAACAACTGTAAGCTCCACTATTTCTATAAATCGTTAATACATTAGTGATCGACAATTACAGTTCGAATTATTTTTTGTCAATACATATGTTTGTTTGAATACCTGCTCATTATTTGAGACTGATACATTTTTATATATTTCAATTGTCGAGTTGAACTTTTTGAAAACCATGAGTAAGTCTCATGCACAAGAAATTCTAGGGTCTCCGGTAACACTTTTGTGCAAGATTTGGTAACGGCTAGGTGAACTGAATGCCATACACACTTAAGTAGTTTCAGAGAGGGAACTGATTTCTTCAACTCCGTGTAAACACTCTTTCTTGAGCCAGCCATAACGCTAGCGTTGTCTGTTCCAATTCCAATCAAATTAGCTATTTTTAATTTATTTTTAAATAGCAAGTTTTTAACAGCAGCGGCTATGGAATAGCATCTCCAGCTTCGATTTGTTCGAGGCCTAAAAATGTCGACACTACATCCCCTTTAGTCTTACTAAAGTAGCTAATAGCGACATCTGAAGATTTAAAACCATTTACAGATACAGGTTTATTCAAATATACACGCAAATTTTTATCTACAAAAACTTACCAAGAATTTTTGTCACACCAATGTCAGTGCATTCGTCCAACAGAAGACTGAAAGCGGCGTTTCCGATGTCGGTGCGTAAGTCGTCCATAAAATGAATTGCAAGAACATTTTTAATAATGCACTTTGTTCTTCCTAATTTTATATTTGCGGCAGCTTTGCAATCTAAAAACTGTTCCACACACATCTTTGACAAATGTTCAGTTGTCGCAATTGCCGTGTGTTTGGCAATATGTAGGCATAGTGCCGCTTCCTGTTTTTGTTGACTTTCGCACGAAAGGCAACTAATTTTTTTGGGTAAATGTGCCCATGGCAGTCACGTGTTTTTTGAGGCGGCGTGGTGGCGGATATCAAAAAGCTTTGCGCCTATTGTGGATTTACAATACGCACAATACGCTCTGGTTGGATCAGTGATATACTTGCGAATCCATTGCTTTAACTCCTCATCCTGCAGCCGAGATTATGAAAATTTTGCTTGTAAACTGTTGGCATCTTAACCCAATTACAAAACACAGCAAAAAACCCAGCAAGAAATCGATACTGAAAGTCACCAATACAACTACACATTTTTGAATACACTAATACTATCACACATGGGTTTCAGTATAATTTACGTAGGTCTAACCTGACGCCTAACGGCTTGGCAAATTCTTCCTCAACTGGTTATTGTTGCAGTTAGGCCTAACGTATGTTATAACGATAGACGATAAACAGCTTTTTAGTTCTTGCGAACTTTGGCCACTTCTCGTGATGAATTCAATTGGTGTTAAAAATTTATCATAGTAGTAAAACTTAAGAAATATGAATAAAAAAAAACAATTCAAAACTTAGTGTCAGCAGAAAAACGCAACTTTCAAGCTGCAATAAAAATTATGAACAGCTAGATAACTTTGCAGGTTCCAAGAAGCATGAAGTATGATCGGGGGCTCAACTGCTTGACTTTGAGCAAAGATTGAAACAAAATAATTTTGAAAACGCAGTGGTAAGTCTTTCACTAAAAATATGGTGAAAAAATAATAAATATCCAAATTTTTAGAAGCGAGTCTTAGGAAAAATGAAGTTATCTAAATCCTTCGATGAGGTTTTCAGAAGTGTCATCACTGACGAGTATGCATCCGACTTAAATAACGATGGAAGACACGGCAAGCGAGCATTAAAGAATATCCGTTAGTTTTTATTTATAACAGTTTATATATCAAACTTTTATCTCTATTCAGATTTGTTCGGCGAAGACGACTTTGTTAAAGCAATTCGCAAATCCACCGAGCTGTCTTATAACAGGCACAAACAAAAGCTGCACGCTATAAAAAGAATAACTCTTAATTGAATACTTTAATAATTTTACGTAATGTATGTAATGTAATGTGAATGTAAAATTAAATGGCAAACTATTAGTTTCTACAATTTATAATACTTTTTATTTCTTAAAAATGTATAAGTATTTTATAGGTTAGTACTGACGAATTTGCTTACAGTTAGAGCTACCAGTTAAAGTCCTAATATAAATACTCAAACCAAAACCGTTATTAATACCAGTTACCTCACTGGTTATATAACCGGTAGGACTAACCTAACACGTACGCTCACCGATAGGTCGACTTTCGGTTAGAATCTTCCCGACGCCCATTTGCGTTTGACCAGAAACTTTCCGTATTTTAACGGTTAGCTATACCAGTTAACTGACAAGTATTTACCAGTTAGATTTCTTGCTGGGAAGTGAGCAAGCACTTTCAAGTTGCTCATATTATCGAACCACTCCACTACAAGTTCCGATATCTTTGTGAACCACAATTAATCGTAATTTGTGAGGTCAACTGCAAAAAGTTATACAAAATGCAAAAATTTATAGAAAAAATACAAAATTGCTAGATTTGTGGCTTATAGCATTTCTTAAAATTGCAAATTTTTTTAAAAGTAGCTAGATCTAGCAACTAAATTGCTAAAGTGGCAGCACTGATCGTCTCTGCGAAGAGTGCAAAAATGCAAAAATACCAATAACAGAAAGAGTGCGTATTTGACTCGACTGAAAAATTTAGAGTGTCAGTCACACTGCATACGCATTTCAAGCGAGTGTTGATGCAGTCAAAAATACAGGCACTCTTGCACTTCTCTGATATCCTTATATATCACTCATTGCTGTTGAGAAATCTTGTTTAGAATAGTTTTCATTAAATAAGTCGAAATTTATGGAGTGATCAAGCCGGCATTTTATAGTAGTGTTCAGCGCAGCAGCTTATAATTCATAAGTAGCCACAAAACTCTTGTTTCTGCCCTCGCCAAATTTCTATTCTATTTCAACTGTAATTCTGCTCTTTGTTTAATAAGCTGTAACACTCTTATACATAGATTCATAATCCTGGCCTTAAACCTTTTATGCTATGTTCATGAGTCGTAATCTGAAAGCCATCGAGTGCAGCAGCATTTTCGCGAACAAACATTTGTACATAATAGCTACGGCCACGCCTTTATGATTTTGGAATCAACAATTAAATGTTAAAGATACAGAGGAACAATTTTGACTTTTCTTTTATTTATCAAAGTTGTCGAAAAAGCTCGGCAGCTTCCAACATTTTGGTGACCCCGACGTGATCGCCGTGGTTAATACTATTGTGCATTAACAATTATCAAAAATTTTTAATTTAACTTTCGAATTGCCCGCGCTGTGCACATGTAAATAATAACGGTCTCATAGCAGTAGAGAAAAAAGTTCACACACACACATAAGAACTGCGTACGTGTGCTTGTGTGCGAATCTGTTACAGTTTTTTCGTCTTTGCTTTCGCCCTTTGCTTTGGCCAGCCGCATAGCAACGTCTCGACGTCAAACGGTCATTCGCTTTGCTTCGATTCTAACGGTGATCGCGTTTTCGTTGTGGTTGCAGCTCCTGGAGGAGCTAAACTTCGATTCCATATCTAGTGATCTGCCCGGCAAGTTTGATTTCGAATTGTTAAGGTTAAGAGCTGTTCTCCAGCGCGAGTTGAGTAAACGTGAGCCGCCTCAGCATAGTTCCACATTCAGAATGAATGCAAACGAGTCCCAATCAGTGGTGGTCATGGCGAATCGATCCCGCTTGCCTCAGTTGGAGTTGCCTAAATTCGATGGGGCATACACAGAGTGGACCAGCTTCTACGCAATGTTCAATTCGATCATTGGCAAGGAGGCGGAGATTACTCCCATCGAAAAGCTGCAACATCTGCGATCCTGTTTAACTGGCGCTGCGCTCGACACAATCAGTCTTTGGAAATTATTCAGGCTAACTACGCAATTGCAATTAATATTCTTCAAAAGCGATTTGATAATAAGCGTCTCATTTTACAGGCACACATCAGAGAGATATTTGGGCTGGGCAAGGCAGACGCGTCTGTTGGCAAGCTGCGAGAGGGGAGAAAAAAGGTGACTGCGCACCTCCGGGAATTGGAATCGATTTCCAACAAGGTAGAAGTGGCTGACTGCATTCTCGTACAAACTTTGCTCCAGAAGCTGGACAAAAATACTCAGGCCAAATGGGAGGAAAATTCTCCAAGCAACGAGCTGCCATCCTGGGAGAAATTATCAACCTTCTTGGAGAAGCGATGCCGAACGCTGGAAAATGTGCAGCACGCTACTCAAGAGCAGGATGGTCAGGTGGGCAAGTCTGGAAAAACTGTGAGTACGCATCAGAGAAAGTCGTTTGTGGCGGCAAATGCTTCGCCAAGTACACTCAGAAAAAAACGACCGGGATAGTTCCAGACCGATCGGGATAGAATTTATGCCGTTTTGTACTTGAAATTTTAAGTATGTTTTGTTCTTGAATGTACTTAAATTAAGTATGAAACATACTAGAATAGAAAAAGGACTGTTAAAATTATTAAAATGAGAACAAACGTTCTTGAATCCAGTACATTTCGTACTTACAGTTAGCCTACAATTTTAAGAAAAGTTCGTACTTAGTTCAAGTACAAAATATCTTGGATTAAGTACAGAATCGACTTACAATGCAAGCTCCAAAAAGTGTGCTACGAAAACTGCGAATTATTTTACGTTGAGTCTGTTCTTGAAATTCCCTCCTAGTTCTAACACTTTGGTAATGGAGTCTGGGTAGATTTCCGACCTACAGTATAAACATCTTGGTCTTTGGTTAATTCATTTCCATTGGATTTTGATATTATATAGAGGCCTTTATTGGATTAGACCAAGAACATTTTGTACTTATTTTTTGAAGTATTATTTTGCTTCAAACATGTTTTGTGGTTGACTTTTGAATTATTAGACTTCGATGAAGAAATTTTTTGCACTTATTTTGAGAATAAATCGGTCTGTACTTAAGACCATAACAAATTAATAATATGATCAAGATATAATAATAGTTCGAAAAGTACTTAAAATATCCCGAAACAGTCTTTAAACAAGTATTTTGGGATTGAAAAAATCGTACTTGAAATAAGGATTTTTAGCTTGAATCAAGTATTTTCGTACTTACCGTACTATTGACACCGTTCGTACTTGACTCAAGTACAAAGTTCTTGGTTTTTTTTCTGAGTGTACGTGCATTATTTGTGACAGCACGGATCATCAGATTTATCATTGCTAACGATTCGAAAATTTATCGCCAATCGCTCGTCATAAAGAAGCTAAGAGGCTCTCATTGTGCCTCAACTGCTTGAAAAAGGCCATCAAATGAGAGACTGCAAGTCTGGACCCTGTCGTACTTGCAAATCAAATCATCACACTCTTTTGCATTACAATCGTCCCCCTACTCAATTAACCACTCAAGATTCTTCCCAATCAACCACAACGCAATCTACGGCCATGATTGCTATGTCGCCAGCCTTGCCTCAAGCCTTTATATCTCACTCTTCGTCTGATGTTGTGCTATTAGCCACTGCTGTTGTCCTTATTAAAAACCGTGCCGGCACACTCTTACCTTGCCGCCCACTTTTGGACTCAGGCTCTCAAATTCATTTCATTACGACTCGATTTGCAAACCAACTTCAACTTCGCAAAACCAAATCGCAGGCTGCAGTCTCAGGTATTGGAGATACCAACTTCTCAACCGAAGGATACTCAGTCAACCTCGTGCTAAAGTCGCGGACTTTAGATTTCACTACCAGCCTCACTGCCATAATTGCGCAAACGATTACTGACAATCAGCCAGGCATGTCAGTGAGCACTAACAATTGGAATATTCCCTCAAATATCCAGCTGGCCGATCCCTCGTTTCATGTGCCACAACGGATAGACTTGCTTATCGGAGCAGGTCTGTTTTTCGAGTTGTTGTGCGTGGGGCAGATTCAGCTGGCACCTGGATTACCATTGCTGCAAAAAACCCATCTTGGTTGGATCCTCTCTGGTGGCGGTCATAGGACCCAAAAACTGTCGTCTTTTGTCGTTAGCCAAAGGTCATCGGATGGCACCAATACTAGCACTCGGCTGGACGATTTGGTGCGTCGCTTCTGGGAAGTAGAGCATGCCTTTGAGCCAATATCTAGAGCTACAACGGAAGAGCTTCAATGTGAGGAGCATTTCAAAAGACACTACACTCGATTGCCCTCTGGGGAATATTCTGTTCGCTTGCCAATGAAGCGGGGGTTAGAGGCTCTCGAAGATTCCTACCTACAGGACAAGCATCGATTTGAAAACTTAGAGCGCAAGCTCAATCGCAACCCGAATCTCAAGGAAAAGTACTCAGCATTTATCAAGGAATATCTGACCCTTAAGCATATGTCCATCGTACCTAAAGCAGAAGTCCACAAATGCAAATATTTCCTGCCGCACCATTGCGTAATCAAAGAAGATAGTACCACAACAAGTCTGAGAGTTGTATTCGACGGCTCCGCAGCAACAACTCCTGCACTCAGAAAAAAGTGTTTCCTAAAATTTTAGGAAACTGGTTTTTATTACCTAAAATTTTATTTCTAGGCAATAATGGCCTTAAAAATGGTGAATTTAGCCTAGAATTGTAAATTTTAGGTAAAATAAATTTAGGAATTTATGTGTTTAAAAATAGGTCAATTGGCTAAAAATATATTTTGAATTACCAAACGGACAAATTTTATATTGTTTCCGGGTAAAATTGGTTAAGGCAAGTGGCTTCTACATATGAAGAGGGTACAACACTAAAGTTATGTCAGTGGCTTTGCCCTACAAATATTTATTCAGCTTTAATTTTTTGAGTTAAATTTAATATTAATGAATTCCTAGAAATTAAAATATGTTAGATGTTTATTATTTCAATAAAAGGTTGAAAATTGCGACGGATTTCATTAAACCTTTAAATCTGATTAACAAAATCAATTTCAAACCACAGCACATTTTTTCTCATTATTTCAGAAATGTTGCACAAACAATTTTTGTTAGTTTCAAATAAAACTAAGAATTGTTTTATTTATAATTGGGCAAAATCTAAGAGATTTTTAAAAAATTTACTGCTTTGTTTATAGAACAGGTATCGGGTTGATGATACTACCTTAACATAACTTAACTTAAATTATAGCTTTTGCCAAAAGTTTGAGACTTTTACGGTTTTAGAGAAATTAATTAAATAGGGTTATAAGCACTTATAATATTTTTTTCACGCAGTCAGTTTTAATTGTATTTGATTGAAGCTTCAAATATGTCAAGATGAGGCAGATCGGACGTCTATATCATACAGCCGCCATAGGAATGATATGATTCATTGAATTTGGTCGTGGTTAAATTCATTTTTCAAACTTTGGTCACACTATACCACAAATTTTAATTAATATTTTCCTTGCAAAGTCCACCATGGTACGCTTTTATGAATATTTAATTTATTGCCTTAGTCATGAGATCATGTATTGTTTTTAAAAAGCTATCAAGTTATAAACAACACAAAAAATCTCTAACAGGAGCTTCGCCCTGCAATCAGTTTCAAATGTATATCAGTAAAACTTGGCAAGCGTGCGTTTTTTTTTTTTTTTTTTGTTATGTTTTACTAATCAACTGATTGCTGTGTGATTTTACCAATAATGCCAACTTCAGCATAATCGGCCATCTAGCAACATAAGTCGCACAATTGTGACCAGAAAATGGCGACTAAATTTTAAACAATTTTAACCGTGGCGCGCACTTTTTTGTCCAAATTTGTTATCCTAATCTGGTCACACTACTTTGAACAAGGAACCAAATGTAAGTGCAAGTGAAGGCGACAAAGCCGAAATTAAAGTTAAAATCAAATATAAAAATATTAATAAAAGTGATTGTGTTGTTCAGTGAATACAGGTAAGTTTAATTAAAAATGTGATTGCATGCATTCTTTCAGAACATACATAAGTACTTTGGTTGCTTCGGCACAATAAACACATACATATGTACAAACACATTATCTCGTAAATGAGTGAACAGGCAACTGTATACATACGAATATATACATATGTAATAAGTACATACATATGCATATGTACAATATACATTTTTTAATTTATGTACATAAACACTTCGCCGAAGACGCCAAATTAACAATTGTGTTTTGGTCAATGCGCGTATGTTTCTTCATGTCGCTTTCTTCTTTTGTGGTCAGTGCTGAAAATTTAGCTTTAATATCAGCTTTTTTTTGCATGCGTTTATTTAACTGCTAGCTTGGCATCACATGCATTCTTCTCTCCAGAAATCAGTGATGATAGCTTAGCTTTATAAATTGGCTTTTGTTTTTTAATCGGCATAAAGTTTTGAATATTATTATTTTTAACTTTATTCCAGTGCTTGCAAATATGGAAGACATTTACAAAAAATTCTGTTGTGAGGAGTTGCATGAAGTTTTCATTGGTAAGAAAATCTATTTAACATTTTATTTTAAGTTTTCTAAAATAATTCGCTTCTTACTAATACTGATCCAACTTGCACACCATCTGTGACTATATATTGAATTAACATCAAATGTCTTTGTTAAGCAAAGATCCCACTAGCAAAATAGTTAAATGTCCATGATTGCAGATTTTTCAAGACTTGAAAGAAAAACAATGGTTCTATAAGAAAAATTCAACAAATTTTGGGCAACTCATTTGCCTTTGGGACCTTAGGTTCAATCAAATGGCTAAATACACTTAAATTGCCAGAAAAAAGCTAACATATTTATTTGTACCTTTTGGTATTCAGCTCACGGCATAGACGCTGAATCTGTATTGATCCTTTCAAGTGAACATTTAGAAGAGATCCAATATTGAGGTAGCAATATTTAAGAGTTTTTGATAATTCCTTATACGGAAATTATTATTTGTCTTCTTTTATAGATAAGTGCTGCTTCAATTTTAAATGAATCCGTCTTGTTTAAGTGGATTCAAAACTACTATCGCATGAACAAATTCTTAGAGCATCGTCACCGGAAATCTGTTTGCGGAATAATATGAACATGACATATCCTCAGCTAGATGCTATTTATATGTAAGCAAATTTGGATACACTTTTAAGCGTGCCAACATTATTTTTTTCACCAAGCCAGAATTTTCATCTTTAGTTATAAAAGAAGTTGTTCTGAATAAAGAAGAAGTATTTTTGTTTTGCCAAGAAATGGAAACAAAATTTTGCAAGCACTATAATAGTTATCAATTAATTAGTAACGGTAACTATAAATTAATAGATTTAATTAATATAAATATCCCTCATATTCATACTCATAAGATAAATTCATATATTTTTGTTAAACCTTAGTTAATTTAGTATAAATATAAAATAAAAGAATAATGTATCTAAAATATATGGTTTCTATCTGGGATCAAAGATTACCTACAAATTTAGGTAATTATGGACAAACTTTAATGAGCTTTATTGCCTATAAATGAAGACTTTTTTCAAGGAAGTTATTACCTTAAATAACTGCCTACATTCTAGGCCACATATTTCATAAAAATATAGACTCAATTTTAAGTCAATATAAACTCGACTTTAGGCCATATACGACCTAAACCGAAAAAAAAAATTTTTGGCAATGCCTCACCTTAATTTTAGTCCAAAATTCTTTGGACGTTAGTTTAGGCAGAATTGCTTAAAATTTTAGGCAATTTCGGGCCATTTTAGGTCATTTATTTTTCTGGGTGTGGCTTCTCATTAAATGATCTTCTTATGGCAGGACCCAAAATTCAGGCCAACCTTTTCAACATACTGATTCGCTTTCGTAAATTTCCCATTGCTCTTATAGGTGACATCTGTAAAATGTACAGGTGCATTCGAGTCACTGCTCCTGATAACATGCTTCAATGTATCTTGTGGCGAGACTCTCCTGACGAAGACATTCAAATTTATAAAATGGACACGGTCACCTACGGGACGAAGCCTGCTGCGTTTCTTGCCATACGCGCAATGCATCAACTGGCCATGGATGAGTCCTCATCGTACCCGCTGGGCTCGCAAGTCGTCTTAAAAAACTTTTACGTTGACGATATAATATCTGGAGGCAGTTCTTCCGAAGAAGTTCGTGACATTATGCATCAAACCACTCAGCTTCTTGCTCGTGGCAACTTTCGGTTGAGAAAGTGGTGCTCCAACTCACCGGAGGCACTTCAGGATGTCCCAGAGAAGGACAAGGAAAGCTTCCTTAAATTTGACGACGGCAGCGATGTTACCAAGGCGCTTGGTTTGGCGTGGGCGCCGCACAACGACATGTTTTTTCTCACTTTTGCTCCACAGATAGGCTCTGGCAAACACACTAAGCGTTCTGTATTGGCCACAATTGCACGATGCTATGATCCACTTGGGCTTATCGGACCTACCTTGACCAGAGCGAAAATTATCTTGCAACGCATGTGGAGAGACAAGTTGCAATGGCATGAAAGCTTGCCTCAGTCTTTGGAAGCGTCTTGGACTGGGTTTTGCAAAGACTTCGCAAACGTAGAGCACGCAACATTTCCTCGCTACGTGCTGCAGTGCAAAGGTAGCTTCGAGATACATGCATTTTGCGATGCTAGTCTGGAGGCCTACGGAGCATGTATTTATGTTCGATCGCTGGCGCAAAATGATGTTCAAGTGCACCTACTTTGTTCGAAGGCGCGCGTTGCCCCTCTGAAAACACTCACAGTACCTAAGCTTGAGCTTTGTGCTGCCGCTCTGCTCGCACACTTGGTGGCCGAAATCTCAAAAATGGAGCCGTTCGACTGTGAGTTCCATTGTTGGTCAGACTTATCCGTTGTCCTTTCTTGGTTGCAGGAGGAGCTATCCAAATTCAACATTTTTGTGGCCAATAGGATCTGTGCCATACAACAGCTGACCGAGGGTATGGAATGGCATTATGTTCCAACAGCTATTAATCCGGCCGACATACTGTCAAAGGGTGCTGCACCGAAGGAGCTATTGCACTCAACACTTTGGATGAATGGGCTATCGTTTTTGCAACAGCCAAGATGCGGATGGCCAGAGCATTGCCTGCCTGAAAGCAAACCTCCAGAAATTCGCCACAAGGTCATGCTGTCATCAGATCGGGTCGACATATCGCCGCATTTCAAATACATAAACTCATTTGGCATGATGCAGCGCATTTTTGGGTATGTGCACAAGTTTATAAACAAAATTAAGTCGCCTCAGCTGACATCTGAGAATATTCGAGGAGGACTTCACTTGCTGATTCGGATCATTCAAAGATCTCAATTGTATTCTGAGTACCATGCACTGGAAAAGAGGAGATGCGTTGACTCTTCATGCAATTTGGCTTGCCTTTCACCATTTTTGGATGAGTTTGGCTTGATACGTGTTGGTGGTCGGCTACGTCACTCAACCCTTGGCTTTGACGCACGCCACCCAATCATTTTGCCAAAGGATCACCCATTGACCTTCGCTATCATCTCGTATCTGCATCGAAAGCATCACCACGCTGGTCCACGGTACTGCTGGGCTCTATTTGTTTGCAGTTCTGGCCCATTGGGGGCATGAAAACCGTTGCGCGTGCACTGCGCAAGTGTATTATATGCTGCAGATCCCGACCTCGTCTCATTGAGCACATCATGGCTGACCTGCCCAAAGAGCGTGTCCAAGATTCGCAGGCTTTCACCGTTACTGGCGTTTATTATTGCGGCCCCTTTTACTACAAGTCAGAGGTGCGCAACAAGGCGCCGCAAAAATGCTACATCAGCGTTTTTATATGTTTCGCCACCAAAGCCGTTTGGATGGAACTGGTAAAGGATCTGTCTACTGCTGCCTTTCTAAGCGCTCTCAAACGTTTTGTAGCTACTAGAGGCATACCAAGATGCATTTGGTCGGATAATGCAACAAATTTCGTTGGCGCGAAAAACGAGCTGGAGGACCTTCGGCACTTATTTCTGAGCGAAAAGCACCGGAATGAAGTTCATTCTCACTGCCTCAACAATGGATTCGATTGGCGATTTATCCTTCCTCGATCACCCCACATCGGCGGCTTATGGGAGGCAGCGGTTAAGATGGCTAAACAACTCTTATATCGGTCGATGGCATCGTCTCTTCTTGGCTTTGATGAGCTGCGAACCTTGGTTTGCCAAATTCAGGCCATAATCAATTCTCGTCCTCTTGTATCCCTTTCAGAAAATCCTGAAGATCTTGGAGTCCTTACACCGGGGCACTTCCTTACTGGTCGTCCACTTATGGCGTTTCCAGAACCTGACTTGGCGCCACTCAACTTCAATCGACTCGATCGCTGGCAACGCGCCACCTTGGTTCAGCAACTCTTCTGGAAGCGGTGGAGTGAAGAGTACATAACACTTCTCCAACAGCGCGCAAAGTGGCGCACTCCTCAACGCGCAATCCGGGTGAACGACATGGTGTGTGTTAAGGACGAGAACTTGCCGCCTTTAAAATGGCCACTAGCACGAGCCATAAAAACCATTGCTGGAGCTGATGGTGTCATCAGAGTCGCAGACCTACGCACAACCACTGGAACTATCAGAGGGGCAGTCAATAAGCTGTGCATCCTTCCCGTCGAAGATTCTGTTGAAAGCCCTTTACTTTCAACGGGGGGGAGTATGTTCAGCGCAGCAGCTTATAATTCATAAGTAGCCACAAAACTCTTGTTTCTGCCCTCGCCAAATTTCTATTCTATTTCAACTGTAATTCTGCTCTTTGTTTAATAAGCTGTAACACTCTTATACATAGATTCATAATCCTTGCCTTAAACCTTTTATGCTATGTTCATGAGTCGTAATCTGAAAGCCATCGAGTGCAGCAGCATTTTTGCGAACAAACATTTGTACATAATAGCTACGCCTTTATGATTTTGGAATCAACAATTAAATGTTAAAGATAAAGAGGAACAATTTTGACTTTTCTTTTATTTATCAAAGTTGTCGAAAAAGCTGGGCAGCTTCCAACAAGTACTAAAAGTAAAATTACTTTTTCTGTAATCCACAATTCTATTTGCAAAATTAAAATTTAAATTTACAGCTAAAGAAAAAGAAGTTTTTTCTAGATGTTATATTCTATAAACACGCATTTAGTTCCCTGTGCTTAGATTCAAACTTGAATGTCCAAAGGTAGGGGACCTGACTGTTTTATAATTCTGCAGTAGTGGATGAGGAAATGGTGCTTTGGCTTCAAGGTATAGTTAAAAATATGAACATATGGTTCAGTTTCAATATCAGAGTTTTCGTAGTCAAATAGCAAAGATTATAACGAATCTCCAAACAGGGTCAGTTGGTGGAACCTTATCTCCAACCATTAGAGGGAACAAAAAAATGAACGTTGGCATTTCACGGGCTGTCATTTTAATTTTAAAGTTCTGTATATGGTTCATGCTGATGGGTGGTCCCACATAACCAATTTCAGTTTTACCATGTTTAAAATTTTGCTTTCTTAAATTAGAAAATTCTAGATCAAACACATTTTGAGATACATAATAGTGAACTATATGTGACATATCATTGTGCAGAAGGTCTACAGCAAAGTTTTCAATGACTGAAAATTTATTAATGCTTTTGAATGTTGAGAATTCAAGAATACCATTAGTTTGATTTTTGCTGTCTTGTACAGGGTTGTCCATATTCGACGGACCCATCTGGCAACGCCATAACTTTTGACAGAGATGTCAGATCGCTTAATGACATACCGCGTTTGAAGCGTCAGTCCAAGCAGATTTTTACCATGGAACAATACACGCCACGCGAGCGCTCTGAAATAGTTGAAATTTACATTCAACAGAACAACAGAACAAGTTCACATTTTCACATTTCACATTGAATGGGACCGTAAATAAGCAAAATTGCCGTATTTACGCCACTGAAAATCCTCAGGAGATTCAAGAAGTGCCTCTTCATGACGAAAAAGTCACAGTTTGGTGCGGCGTTAGTGCGAAAACGGTCATTGGGCCGTTTTTCTTCCAAAATGAAAATGGCCATGCTGTTACCATCAACCAGGAGCGTTATCGCGACATGATGACCAATTTTGTGATGCCAATTATTCGTCGAAAGCGTATGAGGCAGTTCTGGTTTCAACAAGACGGCGCTCCACCGCACACAAGTCGCATAACAATCGATTTTCTGAAGAAATTGTTTCCGGGCCGTTTGATCGTTTCGAATATGGGCAACCCTGTACATAGTCATCTTCTCCTCTAATTAAGTCGAGATTCTCGAAATAACATTAACTGTGTCATCTTTTGACACTCTGCAGAAACGGCAAAAGTGAATGCTATTGAATGACTTTGAAAGTCGAAGAACATGGTTCGATGCTAGATTATCGTCAACTATAACTCCTAGGGTAAAGTGTATATTTCGGTTCCCCTGGGTTGTCGTAATTTCAATGCCATTTATATATAAATCACTCAAACTATCAATCAATTTATAAAAAGATCGATCATTTCCCAAAGTCCTAACCGTTATAGATTCAAATATTGCAGCAATAAAAACTTCGTTGTAGCCAAGTGGCGCTGATGGTAGTGAAACGTAAGAGGCCAAAAGTGTTGAGGTATACGGGCTAAGGGTAAACGTTCCCTCAAAATCATCGAAGTAAAGAGAAACTGCTCGACAGCATTTTTCCCCAAAGCGCCAAACCGACTTTTTCTTAAGTAAATTGGCCCGCTGATCACGAAAATCGCTATTAAAAAAATCTGTCGACGCGTTATCGAGATATTATCGAAAAAGGTTTTTTTTTCGATTTTTCAAAAAGTTACCCGCACTTAAACTCTCATAACTTTTTTGTTTTTCAAACGGTTTTAAAGCTGTAAACAAATTTAAAAAGACAAAACTTGGCCAAGCAATTTGTTCTCGAGCAAAAATGAGCTGGCTCATGTGCTTTTAACGCTATGGGTTAAAATAGAGAAAAAAAGTTTTTTTTTTTGCCAAATTTGAAAATTTGTCAAAATTAAAATGCTCATAAATATACAAAATTGTTATGTTTTTTTGATTGGACACTAAAAACTATTCAATTTACTTTAAAACAAGCCCTCAAACATAGAAATCGGACGTAAAGTGGATTTTTCAAGATTTTTCAGTAGTATCAGTAGCCGCAGGGTCGTTTTTTTTTTACCTCTGAGTGAGTGGTTTTAATAATATGGCCTCAGACATAGAGTAATTAGACTAGACAAATACAATTTTATTTTTAACTATTTCAAAATAAACTCCACCACCTTTGCGGCTGTAAGCGTTTCTTTGAGTCTCCCGGATGAGGGTCCAACAATAATCAGCCATCATACTTATGCCCCAGTTGCCTTGGTACATTGTCTCAATTGACATCATTTCCTGGTGAAATCTTTCTCCTTGTTCATCGCTCTCTGCACCCAAATTTTCAGGGAAGGCGTCAAGATGCGAGTTCAGAAAGTGCAATTTAAGAGACATTGTGGAACCTGTTGATAAGAAACCGTTTTAAATTAATCTGTAGGAAGAACAAGTAAGGATTTTTGCTCGGCCAGGCCTGTATTACCTGAGCCCTAGCCAGATATACTTAAGATTTCTTACCAATTTTTTCGAAAGTCTTTAAAAGATTTTGCACCAGTTTGCGATAGTTCGATCTCTTTTTGTTGCCTAAAACCCTTTTACGACATCCTTAAATGCTTTCCATGCTTTTTTTTAGTTTGTAGTTAAAAAATTTACAAACTTTGTGTCCCCGAAAATTATTCTTATTTGCGGACCAACGAATGTACCGCTCTTTATTTTGGCTTCGGACAAGCGTGGAAAAACTTCGTGTAAATGCTGCATTGCTCTATCGTTTGTTTTTATGGAATCAAGAAATTTTTTCATTATTCCCAACTTAATGTGAAGTGGTGGCAGAATAATGTTTTCCTTTTTTACAAGAGGTTCATTAATAAGGCTTAATTCTCCAATTTTCCCAGTTTGTCTTTTGGGCCAGGACTTCTTTTTAAAATGATTAACTTTGGCGCGACTATCCCATTCACACAAGAAACAGCAGTGTTTAGGATAAGCAGCTTTTAAGCCTGTTAAAATTCCAATCACTTTTAAATCCGCCACAACTTTCCATTCGTGTCGCTCATAGCCAATTAACTTTATTAGTTTAACCAGACTCAAATAATTCTCTCTTGTATTAACAGCATATCCCATTGGAATTGAAGGCTTTTTTCCACCATTATGCAGCAGTACAGCCTTTATGTTATATTTACTTCCGTCAATGAATAAGCGCCGCTCGTCCTTTTTGTATTCACTATTTAAGGCACCTAACAGTCCTGGTACATCACGGCAATATATAAAATCCTTGTCTTTTGAAAGATATTTTTTCAACTCCTGGTTACGTTTTCTATAATATGTTATATTTACTTCTTCTGCAAGATAGCCAAAGTCTTTCATTCGCGATGCATGGAGCTCAGCGTCTATCTTCGACAACTTTAAATCGCGTACCCAGTCGTTCAACTCTGATTGAGTTAGAAGGTGTGGCTTTTTTTCCAACGCAGTGAATCGTTCTTCACTTGATTCATCGGAATCAATCATACGGCGCTTTCTGGGGCTAGGACATATTGGAGGTGCGCATTTCTTGGATCGAAGCACTGGTTTAGTTACGGAAGAAACATCTGCATATTCTACACATTGCTTTTTCCCATGGGTTTTGATTCCAACAATCTCAGTAAGGCAAATGTAACAATCCTTCTCGTGGTCCACTGGTTCCCTCCAAATCGTAGGGCTTTCAAAAGAAAAGCTTTCTTTTTCTCCTGAAGACCACTTTTGCAAAATTCTCCGTCATTTTGAGCATAATCCGTGTGGAACCCAATTAGCACCTTCATTCCTAATTGCCAGTCCGAAGTAATTGAAATACGCTTTTTTAAGCGACTCCGTTATGTTATCTCCTCCGGCAGTGCCAGTATACAACCCACAAACATAGCAAAACAAGTAACCGCTCCTCTTGCATTTAAATTTGGGCATTTTTATTAATTTCGGCTGCACAAATTTCTCAGGGCTTAGTTTGCAAAAGTTCTCAGAAACTAAGCTTATCGATAACTTATCGATAATTGTTTACAGCTGTGATTACACTGGGTCCCAGAGCATTCTTGTTGTAAATGAAATGAACAATCTGGCATCACTTATACTCTTGTACTCATATCACTTGCTCTCATTAAATTAGTCACCATATTACACTCGAGCTGCGCTGACGTACTTATTTCAACAGGTTATGGGCCTATGCCACGCGATGTAAAATTAATTAAAAGTACAATGTCTGCTATGAATTTTCCTTTCGAGAAACTGCGCGGCCGCGAAAACTTCGATGTTTGGAAACGCCAGGCTAAAGCTTATCTGGTGCTTAAGGGCTGCTGGAATGTCGTAGAAAAAGGTGTTGCAGCTGATGCAGTAAAAGAAAAAGAGTTTGATGAACGTGGGATAGCCGAGATCACTCTTACTCTTGTTATAGTTGTGGTGGTCATGGGCATCTGCGCAGAGAATGTCCAACTAACAAAGAAGAAAGGCGATCGGTTACAGAAAGTGCATCATTGTTGGCGAACTCGCACAGAAAAGGGCACGACGAAGAAAGCGTTTGGTATATTGATTCTGGCGCAACATCACACATGACAAACAACCGAAAAAATTTTAAAGGCGAAGAAAAAACAAGGCATAAAAGCGTAATGATGGCAAACAGAGAAACTATCAGGCATGTTCTCAATTCCACTTCTTTTTGAAAAGTAAATCGAACGCAATTCCGCTTCGGTTTTGTTTTTGTGTTCTGAATTTCGAATGAAATGGCTCTCCTTTTACTTTTTGTATTCCACTGGAACAAGCGAAAATGGCACTAGAGAGAGAAGAGAGAAACCAGAATTCCAAGCGAAACGATCGAAAATGGAACAGTCGGAAATGAGAGAGGCTGACTTTTATGTTTCACTATTCGTTTTTGTTTGCACAGCCAAAATCTGGACACATTAAACAAAAAAAGTCTTTACAAATCAATTAAAGACTAGAATGGCAATTAAATTTCACTAACAATTTCTAAATTGATCACAGAATTAAGAAAAATTTACTTTATGTACATCTAGCAACTGTAAGCGTGCGTAATTTGGCAATTACTCTTCATTCCACCGACTAACAAGCATTACTTTTCAAAACGAAAAACTTGTTCGTTTTGGTGTTGCGAGAACATGAATCAATTCCACTTTCGAAAGGTTGCCGTGGAAGTGGAATTGAGAACATGCCTGTATGAGTGTGCAGAGCGTTGGCACTGTAAATGTTCTGTTAGAAGTGGCAGACAAAATAACCAACAACAACATATGTGATGTTGAGTATGTTCCAGAGTTGTGCGCAAATTTATTGTCGGTTCGTCAAATGACTAAAAAAGGAAAAATAGTTGTTTTTGAAGGCGATCACTGCAGAATTTTCGACAAGGGCACTCTCATTGCCACCGGATACGTACAAAATGATCTATATAGACTGAACTGTAAACCCTCAGACCCTGGGGCAGCTATGATGGCAACCGGCAGTTTTGACCTGTGGCATCGAAGGATGGGCCATGTATGCCGTGAGAGCCTGGAGCGAGTAAAGAACTCATCTAATGGCATCAAGTTCAATGGGATCAACAAAATCAATTATGCTGTGTGTTTGCAAGGAAAACAAACACGGACTGTGTGCAGGGAGAGCGTGCTGAGGGCTTGTTAAACATTATACACACAGACGTAGTGGGCCCATTAAACGCAAAATTATTCAGTGGTGCACGCTTTATGCTGGTGTTTGTCGACGACTATTCCCGCAAAGTATTTGTATTTCCAATTAAAAGCAAAGACCAGGTTTTTGATAAGTTTGTACTATTCAAGAAACTTGTTGAAAATCAATGTGAACGAAAGATCAAAATCCTGAGATCAGACAATGGTACTGTATTTGGCAATAATAAGTTTATGAAGTATTTGCAGAACTATGGCATCATCCATCAGACTTCTGCACCTTACACACCGGAACAGAACGGAGTTGCGGAAAGGATGAATCGCAATATTGTGGAACGTGTGCGTTGTATGTTACTTGACTCAAAGCTACCGAGCGTATACTGGGCAGAAGCGGCAAACACAGCAGCACACATAATAAATCGAATTCCTTGCAGAGGCAACATCAAGAGCCCTGAGGAAATATGGTGTGGAGTGAAGCCTAATCTCAGATACATCCGAACATTTGGTTGCACAGCTATGGTCCATGTCCCACAGCAAAAGCGCTCAAAATTAAGTGCGAAATCGGAGGAGTGTGTCTTCGTGGGATATTGCGACACATCCAAAGCTTATCGACTTTATCGTAAATCTGATCAAAAATTTTTAATAAGCAAAGATGTAAAAATTTTTGAAGACTATATCTCTCCCATTGCAGATAATAGCAATCAATGTTCAATAGACATCTGCGAGTTATCCGATTCCCAGGGGGAAGCTGTGTTATAATCATCAACTGTCGCAGAACCAAGTCCCGCTGAATCCGAAAATGAGTACGCCAGCTGTGACGAGACAGCAAGCAGATCAGCAGGAAAGAGCTCATGTGAACAGACTACGACAAAGACGATTAAGTTGGCAGATATGACAGCAGAGGAGCTGGCACAACTGGAACTGCGTCGGTCCAAGCGAATTGCTGCTAAAACCCCTGATTATTTATTTTGTGTGTCGTCAATGTCTGCAATGGAGGATCCAACAAGTGTGTCTGAAGCAATGAGTTCCAGTATCGCTGAAGTCTGGAAAACAGCCATGAAGGTGGAAATGGAATCACTCAGATCCAATCAAACTTGGGAGCTGACTCAGCTACCACCAGGAAAGACTGCCATCAGGTCCAAATGGGTGTTTAAGACCAAAAGGAATGCGCAGGGTGAGCTTATAAGGCATAAGGGAGGGTCGGGGGAAAAAAAGGTTATTCAAAAAGGAGGGAATTGACTACACAGAAACATTTGCTCCTGTTGTAAGATATTCGTCAATTCGGTTTCTTCTTGCACTGGCTGCTAAATACAAATTATCAGTACAGCGAACAATCGTTGATCGAAGCGGACGTCTTAAATCTGGATCCATAAATTAGCTTTATTTATTCCTGTAATTTATTGTTGGCCAAGGCTGCAATCTATACAACAAACCCATATAAACTGTATATGTGTCAAAGTTTACTGTGCTCAGTCTGTGCTTGTTATTTTAAAACAACATTAAAAAGCCAATTATTTGCAAATAAGCCTCTGTGCTGTGGCGCAAAACACACATACAAATAAACACACACGGAACTACTCCACAACAAACACCACTCATACACAAACAAACTAAAAATAACTCACTCAATTGCACTTTGACTTCACTTTGATTGCACTCAATCTCGCTTCATGGCTCCACCAAAAGGCCAAACTCAGGCGAATGCCCCTTCGGCAAAACGCCAGCGGGACAACACTGGAGCTGCGGCAAGTGGACGTCTGTCTGATGCTGCGCCTCCTCAATGGCTTGAGCTGCTCAATCTCCGTTTTTCGGAGCAAGCTGAGCTGATCACTTCCAGCATCCAGGCAGCCGAGGAGCGCATCTTGGAAAACATGCGTGATCGTTTAAACGTCGTGGACTCTGATATCCAGGGATTGGTCCAGCGTGTGCTGCAACTGGAGGCTGAATCGGGCCAGGTACGTGCTCTGAAGGAACAGGTGCGAGCTGTTGAGGCTAGGCTCAATGCAATGCTTAGCTCACAAGCAAACGCCAACATAGCAGCTGACCTCCGAATCCATGGGGTTCCGTTTGACGAAAACGAGAGTATTCGAAATATTTTCAATACGCTCTGCTTCTCAATGAACTTTACTCCAGCGCCAAGAATTCGAGAAGCTTATCGTATTCGCCAGAAAAATCCGGCTGGCAATGTTGACCCAGTTATCATAATAAAACTGGAACACGTGCGGGACAAACTTGTCCTGCTCCGACAAATTGGGAAGTACAGGAGAGAAACTAAACAACAACTAAGCTTAAAACTTCTTAATTTTGATTCGGACGTCCCATTTTATGTCAATGATCAACTCTCACGAGATAACTATGAGCTTTTCAAAGAGGCAATGAAGATGAAAAAACAAAAGCTTCTCTTCTCTGTGTTTACGCGACGCTCTCTTGTGCATGTAAAGAAGAATGAGAGAGGTGAAGTTCATTGCATAGACAGTCGCGAAAAGCTTCTATCGCTTCATAGCGGTGATGTCCCCTCCGCATCACCCCCTGCCCCAGATAATAATAGTATGCATAATTCATTTCGTACAGAGGAAGAAAAATCAATGTAACCAATTAATTAAAATTTTATTTTTATATTTTACCTGTAAATTTAATATTTTTATTTGTGCTATTGCCATAGGTGTCTTAATCGTTAAATTATTAATTGTTAGTATGAGTAGTGCGCTTGTAAATGAAATATTTATTGTTTTAAATGTCCACAGCTTTAAGTAACTCCAAGGCGAATAGCAATGTTATGCTCAGAGTGCTAAGCAAACAGAGGAAAGGCCTACGGATTGTTCACATAAACGCGCAGAGTTTGGTAAGAAAGATAGATGAATTTAGGTTTCTTTTTGTAAATTCGGGTATAGATGTGATATGTGTGTCTGAAACTTGGTTTTCGTTAGATGTTTGTGATGTATTGGTTTCTTGTGATGGGTATGAATTGTTCCGATCGGATCGCTTAGGCCACGCTGGGGGGTAGCTATATATTTAAGTAAAAATTTACATGCCAAAGTAGTTGCAAAACAACCAGCTGACAGCCCAATTGAGTATCTATTTCTAGAAATTGTAAATTCTACACTCACCTCAAAAACGCTAATTGGATGCATGTATAGGCCACACCGAAGAACTGACTTTACTGAAGCTCTAAATGTATTGACTTCTATTTCATTAGATTTTACAGATATCATTGTAACTGGTGACCTTAACAGTGACATGCTATCGGAATCACACCTCTCTTCAAACATGGAAACTCTCGACCTGACACTTGTGAACAATTCCCAACCGACCCATTTTACCAACACTAGTGACACACTACTTGACGTTATTTTTGTAAATAATCCGAATAAGGCTATCTTATATGACCAACTTTTAGTGCCTGCTTTCTCGAAGCATGACCTACTCTTCTTAGTATATAATATAGCCCCTGAATCTCATGACTGCGCCATAACTTACCGTGACTTTAAAAATATTGATTATAATCAGTTACTCCATGATTTCCATACTTTTAACTTTGACATTATCTATACGATGACAAATGTAGACGACCAACTTCAATACATGAACACAAATATTGAAAGTCTATACAATAAGCATGCACCACTTAGACAAAAAATTTTGAAACCAAAACAAGCACCGTGGTTTAATGCCGATATAAAAACAACTATTATAAAACGTAACGAAGCCTATAAGAAGTGGAAACGGTACAGGACAGATCGTCTATTTAGAGACTACCAGACTCAGCGGAAAGCCGTAACGTTTAAATGCAACTCTGCAAAAAGAAGCTACTATGCCTCGAAACTCACAAGTGCAATATCATCCAACCAGTTTTGGAAGGAAATTAAGTGTTTAGGAGTTGGTAAACCAAGGCCGAATATATCTAAAGATATTGATCCCAATGATCTGAATAGAAAATTCGTGCAATCACTATCTGGAGTACCTGATATCATTGACAATACGTACCTGACTTCTGAAGCATATAATAATTTAGGTCCATGTTTTAACTTTGTATGTGTTGATCAATGTGATGTCCTATCTTCTATCCTTAAAGTAAAGTCAAATGCCATTGGACTAGATGAAATAGACCCCAAATTTATAAAAATTCTTCTTCCTCAAATTCTATCACATATAACTCATATATACAACACAGCATTAATGACATCCGTTTTTCCTCATGCCTGGAAAATAGCGAAAATTCTGCCAATTCCAAAAAACAATAATGAGTATCGTCCAATCTCCATATTACCGTTCTTATCTAAAGCATTTGAGCAAGTCATGTCTAGCCAAATATCTAAGTTCATGCAGGAAAACTCTTTGCTGAATGACAGTCAATCAGGATTCAGAAAACAACGAAGTTGCACTACTACCGTAATTAAAATCAGTGAGGATATACGACGAAATATGGACAAGGGCAACGTAACATTTTTGACTTTGCTAGATTATAGCAAAGCGTTTGATTTGGTCAATCACGAGATTCTCTGCACAAAGCTTGGTAGATTATATAATTTCTCCAGTACAGCATTAAAATTGATGAGCTCTTACCTACATAACCGATTGCAAGCAGTAGCTACTGTGAATAGAAGATCATCCTTTCTGTCACTAAATCGTGGCGTCCCGCAAGGATCAGTTCTTGGACCATTACTTTTTTCGATATATGTTAACGACCTCCCATGTGTTCTGTCTAAATGTGAAATTCAAATGTATGCAGATGATGTCCAGATGTATGTTAGTCGCCCGTTAAACAAAATTTCTGAATGTGTTGATATTTGTAATAGTGAACTTGAGCTGGTACGGAGTTGGGCAATGAAAAATGGTCTAAAAATCAACCCAAAAAAGTCAAAGTGCATTGTTGTATATAAAAAGACATTTGATACAGGCTGCTTACCAAATATAAAGATTGACGGTATAAATATAGGCTACGTTGAGAAAGCAGTAAATTTAGGTTTTACATTTAACAATATTTTATCATGGGATGACCACATAAACAACGCAATTGGCAAAACATACTCCTTAATCCGACATTTAAATATAACGAAAAGTTTAATTCCAACACATATTAAACAACTGATTGCAAAAACATATATAGCACCTTCGCTTTTATACGGTGTGGAAGTGTTTGGTAGTTGTAGTGCAAAGTCTAGATCTAAACTGAATGTTGCTTTCAACAATATAGCTAGGTATGTCTACAACAAAACACGAACAGATCACATATCTGAATTTGCAGAGAAAATTTTTGACATTCCGTTAAACTCGTGGATCTGCTTGAGAGTTCTCATTTTCCTGCACAAAATAATTAACACCTCAGAGCCTTCATATCTGTATGAGATACTAAATTTTGCTGCGTCTCAACGAACTAAAAATCTAATCTGCCCTAAAAATGAACTCGGTACCTCTGACTTCCATTTCTTCCCATTTGCTATTCGCCTATGGAATCATTTACCAAACAGTATTAAATCAATAAAAAGCGCACCACTATTTAAGAAAAGTTTAGAACACCATCTCAAACAATAGCACAAATATAACTAATATATACTTTTTTTTTTTTTTTTTTTTATTTTTTCTCTCTCTTTGTGTTTCAATGTAATTAGTGATTGGTTATATAATTTATTCGTAGTTTAAGCTAGTATATTTTTGTATTGTTTTCAAGTCGATTGCAACCAGTGATTAGTGCCATAAACATAAGTCGCCATGTACTTGTAGCACTAAGAAATAATAAACAACAACAACAACAACAACAAAAAGCGATTTAGCATGGATGACTGCAACCCTGTCTCTACACCAATGGACCTTTCACAAAGGCTGAGTTCCGAGATGGGTCCACAAGAAGGCCTCAGTAAGCAAGAGATGAGCAATATACAATACCATACATGGAGGCTATTGGGTCGCTCCTCTATGCAGCACAGAACACACGGCCGGATATATGTTTTGCTGTAAACATGTTGAGCCGCTTTTCAAGCAATCCTGGAAAGGCGCACTGGACAGCCGTAAAACGTGTCATGCGGTACCTAAAGGGCACAATCGATTACGGCATCACTTATCAGGCAAATGGAGATGGCTTGGTCGGCTATTGTGACGCTGACTGGGCTGGTGATATGGATCAACGACGATCCACATCTGGGTACATCTTCATCGCGCAAGGTGGGGCCGTATCTTGGTCTACTCAGCGACAACGTACTGTGGCGCTGTCATCGACCGAAGCTGAGTACATGTCTATGGTTGGGGCCATACAAGAATCTATTTGGCTTACAGGACTACAAGCGGAGCTCCTTCTGAACACTCCACCAACTATGGTGTTGTATTGCGATAACAAGAGCGCTCTTCACATTGCTAGCAACAACACATACTCTCCTAGAACGAAGCATATGGATATTAAAATGAAGTTCATACAAGAAAAACTGGAAAACAATGTGGTCGACCTGAAGCATATACCAACTGGAGAACTGGTAGCTGATGCGCTGACAAAAGCAGTTCCAGTTGCTAAAATGAATTTAACTAACAAGAAGTTAGGTATAAGTTAAAATTTGTTATTAGAAGTTTATTCGAACTGAAAGCTAGTTATTATAAATATGAACTGAATTGAAATTTGTAATATCGAACTTAAATGAAATTATGTTATACTGCCAGATATGTCATTAAGGTGGAATGTTGTAAATGTAATGAACAATCTGGCATTACTTATCCTCTTGTACTCACTTATTTCAACAATTCTACATAAGTGTCACATTTTCACAGTTTAACGTAAACTCAAATTATGCGACGCTGCCCTTTTTCACAAAAAAAATCTTGAAAAATCCACTTTATGTCCGATTTCTATGTTTGAGGGCTTGTTTTAAAGTAAATTGAATAGTTTTTAGTGTCCAATCAAAAAAAACATAACAATTGTAAACTCGGGTTGATTAAATTTAATTTTGTACAACCTTTTATTTCTCCGCGCTTTTACCATCGAGGACGCCTTCGATTAGTGTGACCAGAGGTCGATACCGATGTTTTAACCTAGATCGATAACAGGGTTCTCGTATCGATATATACCAGGGCTACGGACCTTATGCCAGGGGCTACGTACACAACCTTATAACTCGGCCATCCTGACCATAAGATCGTCCTCGATCTTTAAATACTTACAATTATTTACAAAGTTATTAAGCCTATATATACATCATATTTACATTACATAAAAAAATCATTAATATACTTTCTTTATGTCAGGAATTTAAACTAATAATAGATATAAGGAACTTAATACAATAATATACATTTTACATTTTCAAAGGGTTCAAAGTCACGTCGGAGCATTTACACACTGATCTCGCCAATCTACCCATTTACGTAATCGACATGCCTCAATAATACCTTCATAAGGAATTTGGCTTATTTGACAATTTTCAATATCACTAATGACATATCAATCATTAGGCAATACCTATTTCATACAATATGGGCCTTTATATTTTGGGACGAATTTCTTGTTTGTGCCTATTGTGGTATCAATGTTTCTCATAACGACAAAGTCTCCTTCTGAATATTTTAAGTGTTCTTTATGCTTTTTCTCATAGGACTCCGAAGCTTTTCTTTGATTATATTCTACTTTATCTAATGCTTTCTGCCTAATAGACTTTAAATCACACGCAGCATACAAATCGGATTTCTCATCTAGAAATTCAGTCAATGCATCTACATTACAACCTCTTTGCTGAACACCAAACAACAGAATAGTTGGCATTTCTCCTGTCGTAGAGTGAATCGAGTTGTTTATTGCATATTCGACTTTAATAAGCAGCTTACACCAATCTGAATGACGCACTGGTTCACTTATTTTCGCAAGCATTGTCTTAATGATTCTGTTGACACGTTCAACTTGCCCATTAGCTTGGGGCGAAGCAGTTGCTACCTTTACATGTGATATGTTATTTTTTAGCAAAAATTCACTAAACTCCAAGGAGGTGAAACAAGATCCTCTATCACTCACAATTCTGCGGGGACGACTGTAACTCTCAAAGAACTTGGTTAAACACGCAATGACCTCTTTAGTGCTAGTTGTGTTTGCTGAATATAATTTAACGAATTTTGTGAATCCATCAACGACCACTAAAACAAACTTTTTATTTGATACAACAGATGGGAGGGGACCGAAATGGTCAATGCGTAGTGTGTCAAATGGGATTGGTCGCTTAGGTATACTATGTAAAGTACGGTTGTTTGCATGTGTAGGGACGCTAAACATAATGCACTTTAAGCAATTTTGTATAAAAGCATCTACTTTTGTAGTCATATTGGGAAACCAATAATGTCTTTTAGCTCCTTCACACATTTTTCAGTTCCTAAATGACAAAGTTTCTCATGCACTGATCGAATTAAATTGGTTTCCATTTCAGAGGGTACATATAGCAAAAGCGAATCATTTTCTCCCTGTCTATATACTACTCCATCTTCTAAAATAAAGTTTTTGATGGTCCATTTTCTAACTGATCTTTTAATTGGACTATATCTTCGTCTCTGTTTTGTGTTATTTGGAGTTGAAAGCTGACATCATCACTATCAATCATTGCTATTGTTTGATCTTTGTCCTTAGTATCTTGTTCTGATAACAATGGTTCATATTGGAGATCCTGAATGCCTGAATAATATCTGCTTAATGTATCAACATGTTTCATGTATTTGCCACTACGGTGTTCTATAACACAGTTATAGTTTTCAAGTTCGAGGGCCCATCTGGCTATTCTGGCGTTTACACTTTTGCGGTTTAAGGTCAATGTGAGCGAGTTACAATCAGTTATAATTCTGAACGGAATCCGTTCCAAATAGATTCTAAATTTCCTCAATGAATATATAATGGCTAAAGTTTCTAATTCGAAACTATGGTATCTTTTCTCAGCTGCACTCGTTGACTGTGAAAAATAACAAACCGGGTGAAATTTTCTATCTTCTTGTCTTTGCATCAAAATGCCTCCAAAACCATCTGCACTCGCATCGCAGTGTAGCTCTGTCTCGCGGTTTGGGTTATATAGAACAAAATTGGGGATGATACTAATTTATGCCGAAGGTATTCAAAAATCTCCAAGCAATTTGTACTTAAAGGAAACTTAGCATCCGATGTAGTCAGTTCTTGTAGTGGCTTAGCAATTTTGGAAAAGGCCGGAATGAATCGTCTGAAGTAAGAGAAAAGACCCAAACACTTTTGCATTTCAATGTGATTCTTTGGTACAGGCAGATGCTTGATAGTTGAAATGTGTTCATTATTTGGACATATTCCTGTGCCATTGACTGTATAACCAAGAAATTCAATACTTTCAAAACAAATGTGGCATTTGCTTAGCTTGATTTCCAGTCGAAATTCTGCAAGACGTCTTAACACTCTACTTAATAATTCGAAGTGCTCTTCAATTGTTTTGGACCCAATCGCAATGTCGTCCATATATACTACTACATTGCCCTCTCTGATCAATGGTTGCAATACAAAATTTATAAATCTCTGGAAGACTGCTGGCGCATTTGTAAGCCCGAATGGCATTCTCGTGTATTCATATTGGCCATTGGGTGTAACAAAAGAAGTATATTGAATTGACTCTTCAGCAACTTTTACTTGATGAAAACCATTTTTCAAGTCAAGTATTGAAAAATAGTTGTTACCTTCCAATCGTTCTAGGCAGTCGTTTATAAGTGGTAATGGGTACCCATCTCTAACAGTGTTCTTATTAATTCCCCTGTAGTCTGGACACATTCTCTTTTCTCCCGATTTCTTTTTGGCAAGCACAATTGCTGAGGCATATGGCGAATGACTCGGTCTTATATATCCCTTTTTTAAAAGATCATCAATTATACTATCTACTTCCTTTTTTTCTGATAAGAAAGTTTTCTTGGGGCAGAATATACGGGCACTTCTGACTTAAGCTTAATCTTCATCTCATAGCTATGATCAATAGCTGGAATGTTGGGTAAATCCAAATAATTGGATTCAATCAATCTTAAAATAGTTTTCTTGTTTTCCTCACTAAGCTTGGGGTTTATATTGTAGTCGGCAGTCTCAAAGCAGTCATCAATATTATATATAAATGAGCATCAAATTCTAAAAGGTCAGATTGTTTTCTTATAGGTTCAATAATGTTCGATGTCTCGCTATTTTTCAATGGTTCTCTAAAACCTAACGTTTCTCTATCTGATAGTTCATTCAATGGTTTCTCAAATTCCAAAATGTCAGATTCGTTTCTTATAGGTTCAATGATGCTCGATGTCTCACTATTTTTCAATGCTTCGCTAACACTTAATGGTTTTCTATCTGATAGTTCATTCAATGGTTCACTGTTAAATTGTGCTTTGTCTTCATATTCTTTATTTAAGGTTGCAATGCCAATATCTGATTTAACTGAAACAATAAATTTTTCTGATTCATTTCTGGTATTCAATTTTTCTTTTAAATTCGTAATTTCTTTAACAAAAACCAATGCCAATTCGTATGCATTTAAGAAATCTCGACCAAGAGTATTTTAGTCGATAGACAATTATCTGGAATAACATAAAACAAAATGTTTTTTATAATATTGTGAAATTCAATTTTAACATTAAATTTTCCCAAAGCAAACAATTTGGATCCGTTGACACCACAATATCCTGTTGGTTCTAGTCTACTGTTATGAATGTCATAAGGCAATGCCGATCTCTGCATTAAACTAATCGCGCTTCCGGTATCAGTGCAAAAATGTACTCCTACCTTATTTATGATGGGAACGCTTAAATCATTACGGTCAAAAGGTTCCAACACGGCATTGTCTGTCACACCAACCAGTTTCGGAATTCTCTCAGCAGGCTGCGGGCAATCTTTTATCATATGCTGAAGTGAACCACATCGGAAGCACGAACCCTTCTCACGTTTTGGTTGTGAGCATGATGAGGCATAATGTCCACGACCAGAGCAGTTATAACAACGCACTGCCAATTTGTCTCCTTGTGAAGTCTCCTGTCCACGTACAGAAAGTTTTGCACTTGCTTGAGTTGCTGAAGATTGAGTTTTGTTGCGCAAGTCACCATATCTGCGCGACAATTCTTTAAGCTGGTCCAACGTTTTCGCTGAGTACAAAATAGCAATACTGGGAGTACTATCACAGAACCCGTCAATGATAAACTGTACTGTCTGTAGCTCGTCAATGCCAGCACGTGAAGCAATCTCCTGCATTTTAAGAATGTATCCCATTATTGTAGTTTTTCCGGGCACATATCGGGTGTCTCGCAATAGCATGATCACTTCGGCCATCGAGTAGTCACGACCAAAAGTTTTTAGAAAATTTGCCTTAAAATCCTTATAATTTTTCGATTGATCTACGCGCAAAAACATGTCGGCATCAGTTGCAGGTTTCATTAATAGACGCACACAGCGAAACTTAAATATGTCGCTTTTATCAATTGCATTGCACACACGTTCAAATCCTTGTATCCATTTATTTGCATCGCCTGACACTGAAGCATCGTATGGAGGAACTGTATGGACAACATCTTTTACTCCTCCCTCGGATTTCGTTTCGTTTTTCAATATGTCCGCCAGCGCTTGTTTTTTCTGGGCCATTCTAAGTGCTGCGTCCAAAAGGTCTTCTTCTTCTTGCAAGGTATTCAACTGCTGCTGTTTGGAAAATTTTTGATTTGCTGAATCCCCAATCGCGTGGCCTGATATGGCACCTTCATCCTTGGCCTTGCGTGAATCTGAAGATTTCTGTATAAGGGTTTGGTTGCAGAGGTCGCTGTCATCTTCTTCTTCTTCAATGTCGGATGATTGTGACTTAGCATAATTGTACTCCGAGGCAATTTTGGTCAATTGTCTTAAGGTTCCATTTGTCGGAAAGTCAATGTTATTAGCAATGAACCATTTCACTAAATTCTCTTTCTCCATAATTTGGCTTTCGTTTTCCATTTTGGCGTCAACAAAATGTGTACACTTTTTTCGGAGAATTTTGGGAGTCAATCAACACGATATGTGGCGCAAAAGAACAATGAGGAAATTTGCGATTTAGTAGGCAAGAAAGTTAGCTTATCCCACTTCTGATGTTGTAAACTCGGGTTGATTAAATTTAATTTTGTACAACCTTTTATTTCTCCGCGCTTTTACCATCGAGGACGCCTTCGATTAGTGTGACCAGAGGTCGATACCGATGTTTTAACCTAGATCGATAACAGGGTTCTCGTATCGATATATACCAGGGCTACGTAAGCAACCTTATGCCAGGGCTACGTACACAACCTTATACAATTTTGTATAATTATGAATCTACAAGCATTTTTAATTTTGACAATTTTTCAAATTTGGCAAAAAAACTTTTTTTTCTATTTTAACTCATAGTGTTAAAAGCACACGACCCAGCTCATTTTTTTGTCCGAGAACAAATTGCTTGGCCAAGTTTTGTCTTTTTAAATTTGTTTACAGCTTTAAAACCGTTTGAAAACAAAAAAGTTATGAGAGTTTAAGTGGGGGTAACTTTTTGAAAAATCAAAAAAAGTTTATTGATAATATCTCGATAACGCGTCGATAGATTTTTTTTATAGCGATTTTCGTGATCAGCGGGCCAATTACTTTAGAAAATGTTGGTTTGGTCCAATGGGGGAAAATCGACTCTCATTTTGTCGAGCAGTGAAATAGTATTAATATTTTTGTTTTTCCAAATTTTACCATTCATAATGTTATATAAAGTTTCTTTCGCCAATATATTTTTAAAATGAGAATCAAAATCTTCATAAATTTGTTATGAACCGACTTCGGTTGCCGGCTAGCTATCGGCTGGCTCAGGGGTGAGCACGACCCCGACACATGGACAATCGGATAACAATAAAAATTTTCATTTATATTTTCTAGAATTTATTCTCTCATCTCTGTTTGGTGGATTTATGGTGCAAGCAGATTGTAAATCCTTCCGAATCCCATTAATAAGATGTAGTAGTCATTGGCGAGATTCTCAAGGATTTTTATTTATTGGTAAAAGGAGTTCACAAGTACTTAGGTTTTAAGTTGGCAGTAGCTGCCACTAACACTAGGTCTTGCTTGATTCTTGGTTTAATTCTCTTTTGATACTGTTCTTACAATTAGTTCTTAGAGCTAATGGAGCTAAGTCTCGTAGCTGCCTGCCGACAAATCAGAAAATATTGATATAATTAAAGATTTCCATTTTGTTTTTTTTTTTTTTTGTTCATTCCTATTATGGTTTTTTATTTTATGTGTGGCTCATTTTCTATAATATACATTAGAAATACATAAGAGAAACAAAGTCATTATAGAAATAACAATTTTTAACCCATCTTTATGC
>JAEIFU010001158.1:0-79401 GCA_018904235.1 Lordiphosa stackelbergi | reverse complement strand
CAAGGCAACATATTCATTAGGCAATCGATACAAATTGCAAAAATGCTGCCACACTTTTGATGTAAAATCGATCAGGCAGCTCTGATTTTTTTTTTTCCAATTCCATATTCGAAATCAAGTGCTATCTTTTTAAATGGCCGCACAACCAGTCTCAGGCAAAAAATACCCAAATAGTTGGTATGATCTCAGTGTAAACAGCGTATGACAATTTCCAATCTATTCCAACATCGATCCTGACCCTTTCTAAATACTATCAGTCCATAAGCACTTGGCCACCTTACAGCGGAACTAGTTCATAAATACTTAAATATCTAATTGATAGAAGAGGTAAGGTACATCATATTTATCCCTAACCATCGATGAGTGCAATTTTAGAAATTCATAGCCTGGCAAAGTAATTCAGGGGCGTTTCCCCTTTTCAAAACGTTTTGCCATCAAATGCAAATAATAATTGGAACTCTGCATTAACTGTATGTTACGTGTGTATATAAAAGCAGCTGACCTCAGTCTACCGACTTGCAGTTACAGTTCCATGTCTATCGCTGATTATAATTCAAATCTACGCCTAGTGCGCGGCTTCTTTGAGGAGTTTCTGTCTGTGCTTAGGCAGAAGTCGCGTCCGCAGCGTCTTGTTCTACATTACCATCGTGCAATCTTGATGTATGTTGCATAACACCAGCATTAGCATCTACTGTGTCCATCTCCAACTATTTATTTGCAGTCTACTTTTCCTCTATCCCAACAAGAAGTTGTCGGCCAATCCACTTTATCGGCAATGCCATTTCTTTATCGTGGGCAATTTAACGTTTTTTTCATTGCGGTTATTGGTGCGGTGCATGAGTCCAAGAATGTGGTTGATATGGGTGACGATATGGTTTGGATAATTGGGTAAGTTGTTCACACACACTTTACCCATGGCACTTTCTTTCCCGAAGATCACCCTAATTTACACTAAAATTATCTACATTCATCTGCGCGCCAACGAAATCGACGAAGTCATTGAGGACTTTGATTACTATCAAAGGTACTGAGGCCACGCAACAATGATGCAGAGATCTTGAATTGGCAAAGTCTCTATCTCGCCGAGTCCTGTGTTTTCATTAATATCCTGGTACTGATGTCCCTGTTCAATGTGGCGATTTGCATGCAACCTTGGTGGGAAATACGGATTTGCCTTTTCATGCGAATTATCCATTCAACTTGCCGATGGCAGATGAACATCCCAAAGCTCACTGGTTCTTCACATTTGGCAGTGCATTACCTCGCACCACAATCTGATGAGTATATTGCAAATTGATCTCCTGGGTATACACACTTTATGCAGACAGCGCTCAACCTTAAAATTCTGTGCATTGAAATGCGCAAGCTGGGCAAGTTGCAGGTCAGCGATGATCAATTCCATGAGGAATTCTGCAAAATAGTGAAGTTTCATCAGCATATAATAAGGTAGGTGGGGTAGAACAACTAAATTGTTGTCATTTTTTAAACATTTTAATCGGTGTTAAATAGATGCAAAATTTAGTTATATTTGTGTTCTTAGGAAACACTTTCGGAAGTGAGTTTATCACAACCCAACTATTTCAGAAGTTTCTATGCCTTTGCAGAGGTATATTCAATTGTCAAAGTGTTTGTAACGCTTAGAAGAAAGCATCTTCCAACCACATAAAGTATACTAACTTCAAAACGGATATAACTTAAAACAAGAACATATTATATATCTCAAGTTGTATAGATCTGATCAATTTGAGTCAGAATCTCAGAATAAGGCAAAAAAAACCATAAATTGTGTGCTGCCCATCGCCAAATCAGCCAATGCTACCTATCATAATTGTTTGTTTTCCTTATAACTCAACTGATGTTCATCCAATCTTTATCACGGCAAATCGATAAGAAATACTGACTACAAAATATGCGTAGAAGGTTCCAACCATCTATTAAAAAAACTGTAGGAGATAACACTTTTTTTAAAAAATGAGGGAGGGAGGGGAGTGGCAATAAGTGAAAATAAACTTGATCTGCCTGCAAATACAAGAAGTATATTTCCCATATATGTGAAACCTCTATCTCAAACGATCTCTAAGAACTCTCCGTTCAAACGGACAGACAGACGAAATGACGGACATGGGTCATTCTTTTATAACTGAACAGTTAAAAAATTTTTATGCTCATTTTAACAAAAAAAATTCCGATTCGACATGCCCATCATAACGTAATTTGCGGTTTCGCACAAAATTTTTTCTGTTAATTTTAGAAACAATTTGAAAAATGGTCAAAAATGGAAAATTGGAAAAAAATGGTTCTTTACAAAAACGTGATATCTTAGGTTTGTTTATTGGACAGGTCACAAATTAATACTGGTAAAAAAATATTTAACTATAGCTACTTAAATTTTAGTTTTATAGATTCTTAAATTATTTGGTAATATTAAGTAATTGTTGCTAAAATTATTTATAATACTCTTCAAGTAATATCCACTATGATATAGCTTCCAAGGATAAACAATTTTATTTGCCGTAAATATAACTTAAATTTTGGCGTTTTCAAAAGATGGAGACTTTTATGGCTTAAAAGCTATGAGTTTTTGAAGTCATAAAACAAATAAAAAGAGATGGCTTTTAGGTGTAAAATTTCTTACGTAGTCAGTTTTAGAGTCATGTGATTGAAACTTGGCAATTGTGCTGATATTTATCAAGCAAAAATGGTCAACATCACACAGGTTGGAACTATAAATAGCTGCCATAGAAATGTTGAATTTGGTCGTGGTAGCAGCTACATTTTCAAAACTCTGGTCACCCAATCCACAACAAAATGGCAAATTAATAATAGCATTGCGATAGATATTGTGCAAAAACGCAAATTACGTTATGGTGGGGAAAAAAGAGATCTAATTTGGATTTTCTTTTAGTAAATGAAAAATAAAAATTTTTAACTGTTCGGTTTATAACAAGAATGACCCCATATGACTTTTTTATATATTAGCATATATATAGTAGCAAATATATTTTCAAGTATATAACAGGAAAGAGGTGGATGATTCTCGACTGTAATATACTCTGTACCAATCTTATCCAAGGAGTCACGCGGGTATCATGCCATATTTTCTCCCCCTCTCTCTCTCCTTCTAAGGTTTTCGTTGTTATATGAATTGCGGTGTTGGTTGTTGTGTGGAGGGGAGAGAGGGGTTCACTTGTCTTTTTTGCTCATAACTTGAGAACTGTTCATCCGATCTTTATCATTTCTTCGGCAGATCGATAACTAATGCTAATTACCAACTATCTTTAAAAGGTACAAACCACGTGCCTACAAAACGGTGGAAGATATGACGTTTTTTTCCAACTGCGGTGGCTGTAGGGAGAGGCAAAAATTGAAAAAAAACGTGATCTGCCTGCAAGTATAAGTATCTTTGAGATCTGTTTTTTCAGACGGACAGACAGACAGACGGACATGGCTATATCGACTCGGCTGTTGATGCTGATCAAGAATATATATACTTTATAGAGTCGGAAATGATTCTTTCTCCCTCCCAAACTACGCACAAATTTAATATACTCTGTGTACCTTTGGTACAGAGTATAAAAAGTAGGCGTAACTCCTATTTACTTCCCAACAATGGATGAGTGCAATTTAATACAATCGTAGCCTAGTTAAGTAATTCGGAGGCGTTTCCCCGTTTTAAAACGATTGGTCATTATATGCAAAAATATATGGAGGAAAGCTACTTCGGCTTGGACGACATTTTTATACCCTTGCAGCTGGTGTAATTTTGATAAATAAAGGTTTTAAATTATTTTCAATCCACAATTTCATTTTAGCTTTAAACAATGTTAGCCAAGTGATTTCCAAAGCTCAGCAAAAGATGGCGCCACTACTTTGTTATATGGCAGATATACGAAATCTTCATACGATTGTAAATCAAACTTTCCAAAATTGTGCTGAAACAGATAATATTCATAACTGAAAAGTTTAAAGGCGCTACAAGTGAAAACAAAAAAGTTTTACTTACTCTAACTACTTTTTCGACCGCTTGTTCCTTTGGCAGTTATATACTAATGTCAACCGATTTGGATTAATCTTAGCAGAATTATGTGGAAGCATATAATATTGATCAATAACAAGTTGGGGAGCGACAGCAGTAAAAACAAAAAAGTTTTTCTCACTAAAGGCCTATATCCATACTTTCGAAACACATGAACATCAAAGCAAAGCCAAAGTGTTTCTAATTATATGAAATACTGTAACGAAATAAATTTTCCGGAGTGCTGGATATAGGCCTTCAGACTGTTTTCAGACCTCTGTCTTCAAAGGCAGCTATACTATAAAGCTGTCCGATTTTTATGAAATTTTGGGTACGCTTGCGTTGAACAACCGACCGATCCTTCCTATGGCAGTTATTTGCTATTGTCATCCGCACCAGCCGATTCCGACAAATGTGCAGCGTATTTGTACTTCGTGCAAAGTTGGGTCAATATAGCCTTAAAAGCTGGCGCAGGCGATAGCAAAGAAACAGACGGACGGGCAGACGGATATGGCTGTATCAACTTAGCTTAGAATATATATGCTTGATGTGGTCGGAGATACGTCCTTCTATGCGTTACAAACATCTGGGCAATTCTAATACACCCTCTGCAAAGGTATAATAATAATAACAATTAGAGCTCTGCATTTACTGTGTTTTACATGTGTATATAAAAGCAGCAGACCTCAGTCTATCAACTTGCAGTTCCAGTTCCTTGTCTAACGTTGATTATAAATCAAATCTACGCCTAGTGCGCGGTTTCTTTGATGGGTTTCTGTGTGTGCTTAGGCAGAAGTCGCGTCCGTTGCGTCTTGTTCTGCATTACCATCGTGCGATCTTGATGTATGTTGCATAACACCAGCATTAGCATCTACTGTGTCTATCTCCAACTATTTATTTGCAGTCTACTTTTCCTCCATCCCAACAACAAGTTGTCGGCCAATCCCCTGTATCGGCAATGTCATTTCTTTATCGTGGGCAATTTAATGTTCTTTTTCATTGCGGTCATCAGTGCGGTGCACGAGTCCAAGTATGTTGTTGATGTGGGTGATGATATGGTTTTTATGGTTTACCAAACTTCACAATCTGATGAGCAGATTGCAAATTGAGCTCCTGGGTAAATGGGTCATTCTTTTTCAAATCAAACGGTCACAAAATTTTACATTTTTTGTTTCAATAAACCGAAATTAAAACTTTACACTCCCACCGAAATGTGATATGAGGTTTCGCAAAAAAAAAAATGTGGAAATTTTTAAACAGTTTTAAAAATCGTAAAACGAAAACGAAAAAATAAGTATTTTTAAAAACTTGATTTCTCAGGTTTGGTTTATCGGACAGGTCTCAAATTGATATTGGTGAAAGTTATTTTACTGTATCTACTCAAATCAAAATTTTATAAATTTTTTAATTATTTAATAATAATACAAAGCAACTGTTGCTAAATTTTATATATAACTTTTTATCAGTTTTAGCCACCATGATATAGCTTCTAAGGATATACAATTTATTGCCCTAAATACACCTCAAATTACGGTGTTTTCAAAAAAATTCGAAAAGATATTTGGGCCTGTTCCAAATTTCGGTCGATTTTCGAGCAAATGTTAGCAATTTTGCAGTCGAATTAAATATTTACGTTGTATAGAAAGTGAGAACTATAGCTACGCCTACTAGATCATATAACAAACTCGGAATTGTTTGAGCAGCTGAAGCCGACTGCTTCATCCGTGCTGTGAATTCAATCTCAGAGAAAAGCATGAGGAATCTAGTATCACAGATTGGCTTGTCACTTACATTTACGTTTATACAACTTGCACTCGAAATACGTACGTTTACACGGAAATCGACTCGGAATTCGGAACAGGGCCAATTAATTTAAAAAAATATTAACAAATAAAAATATGGCCTTAAAGAAAGCTTTGCCAAGCAGTCAGTTTCATAGCTATGTAGCTGAGACATTTGTGCTTTATATTAATCAAGCTTTTCAAAATCGATTGTTTGGCATTGCAAGAACTGCCAATGCATTTGAAAAAATTCACTCTTTGGTGTGGATTATAGGCTGTGGCATCATTGGACCGTTCTTTTTTAAAGATGACGATGGCAGCAGCGTTACTGTGTATGGAGAGTGCTACCGTGCGATGATTACAAACTTTTTGTTTGCCCAAAATGAAAGAGCTGGACTTGGCTGGCATGTGGTTTCAACAAGACGGTGTCACATGTCACACAGCACGCGAAAAATAGCCCAATTGGAGAGGCGAGTGAACGGTCAATTGGGCGCTTAGATCGTGCGGCTAGGGTCATGTCTAGCCTAGTCATGAAAATTTTATTCGTAACATACTAGCCGATATGTTGGAGAGAGTATGCCAGAATTGGACCCACCGGATGAACCATTTGAGGCGCAGCCGCGGTCAACATTTACACGAAATCATCTTTAAACATTAAGATCGGATTTCTCATCTTCTACATAGAGCTATATGCCACATAAATTTACAAATTCCAGAGCATTGGGTAAATTTCACATTCACAGAGCTATCTGCCAAAAAACAGGCGTGAATATAGCGCTATCTGAGAACACTTATGCACACATAGCAGCTATCTGAAAGAAAAAGAGAAAAAGAAATCGGCCCTGAAATTATATAGATCGTTCTATATCGACTCAAATAAAGATCTCATACATTTTTCTGAATTTTATGTATTATTTTTTTAATCAAATCCGAAAGCTCCTTAATAATCACCCTTAACAAGACTTTCCCTGATTTTTTTCCGAGCCTACCTCAGCAAATACGTAATCTCTCTCTTCCAGCACTGTACAGAAGAACAATCGTGTGTTCTATGGCTCCTTTGTAACTCAAATGATAGCCAGCTTTGCTTTGGTTTCCATGTCCACGTTTGAGACCATGGCTGCTACTGATTTCAAGGTGGCCGCTAAATTTATGATCTTTATGCTCCTCACTTTTATACAGCTGTCCTATTGGTGTCTAGCCGGAACATTAGTCCACAGTCAGGTGGGTTGAGTCAAGGTAAAATAAGAATTTTAATAATGCTCTTTGCTTGTCCACTTCGCAGTCAATGGAAGTGTCACAGGCCGCCTTTGAAATCAACGATTGGCATACCCGACCTGTCTACATACAGCGGAACATATTGTTTGTCATTCGGCGCGCCCAGAAGCCTTTGGAATATGTGGCCAAGCCGTTTCTGCCCTTCACCTTGGGCACTTATACGATTGTAAGATTTGACTCGAGATCGCTTGGCCCTTAGGTATGCAATGATTTTGTCTTCCTTTTTCAGATACTCCAGCAATGTTATCGCATTCTGGTTTTGCTGCGCGAGTCCATGTAGTTGTAGTTGTTGTTGCTGTAATTCTTTGAAAATAAAAGTTAGCTTTGGATTTGCATATCCATGACTCTGATGCGGCTCGTTAAGGTTGAGCCGCGCCTAAATAACACTCAACAATGGGCCATGGGCAGCGGGATCGACCCACGCACACCCAGCGGCGACAGGTGCAACCTCCAAGAGTGGAATGGAGCCAGCCTCGAACTTATTCAGACGTGAAATGCATTGTCATGTGAGATCTGGTCGACAATGAGGAGCGGCGATCGTTTAGCCAGACGGGGAACACTCTACACATGCCCTTCACAACTGGGAAAGTACTTCGGCCTGTCCCTGAACCGCCCCCTAGGTGTCATTATGCTTAGCGTGTACATTGGGGCAGAACACGCACTCGATACCTTCCCCCCGCCCCGACACACCCAATCCGGGGATGAAGTATTGTCAACTCTGGTCTGCCAGCCGCACTGATTAACATTTGAATTGAAATTCACGTATTTAGAACTCTGTGTTCGCCCATTGTTGTTGTCTCCACATCTAATTAATTCCTCTTTCTGTCCATTGTGTGTTGCCATGGAGTTGCCATGATGATTGTGATTCGAACTGTTGCCCGCGCTAATGGTAATGGTACTGGTAATGGTCCAACCTGTGAAGTTTGGATTTGGGTGTCTGCTTCTGCTGGCCCGCAGCGCGTTCAGTTTGTCGCAAATAATTCTAACGATCGGTCGAGTCTGGTCCCGGACTTATCCAGGCGTTAAATTGAATAATTGTGATCCTTGCTACGTTAAACGGTAACCATTTAAGTAAAGTGCAAACTATAATTGATGAATAATCATTAAGAAGGGACTTACAAGTTCGCAGGACCTTCAGCCAGTTATTAATTGGTGAATTATAAATGAGTGAAAAACTAAACCGTACTAAATACTAAATTGAATCGTCCTTCGTTACGCTTCGGTCAGAACTTTTGATTTTGATTTTAATATTTTAATTTGTAAAAATTTAAAATTCTTAACAAGATATCGGAAATTGATGGAACATAAGCTTAATATTCGCAATCGTTCTTCAAAAGAAGCAAGAAACGAACTTAAAATAAAGCTTCGCCAACGGACTTAGAAACAAACCAAAATTTCAAAACTTTTATTAAAAATGCGCTGTGTTATTAGATACTTACCATAATCGCTATTTTGTGTGTTTTCGACGTTGAGGTGATTTTTCAGTTCACAAACTCTATTGATAAGCTTTGAGAGCTAAGTGTTTGTAAACGGCTGCCTTATTCATTCGAAGTATTGTGCCGATAATATTATTTTAGACATCTGAAGTTTATGTATTAAATTGTAAGTAAGCGCAAATGAAATTATTATCTAGCATTACACGCAGACTCAAGTGACGCAGTGCCGAGGATTAGCAATTGAACTGGATGCTGTTAGCAGGCTCGTCTACTATATTAACGCTTTCGAAAATAGACAGGACAAATAGACTTTGAGGCAAACGAGATCCGAAACTTTACCCGTGCTCAGTTCCACGAGTATGGGTCCTGGAATACAAGCATAGAAAAATGTTTAATTTTCAAAACGAAGGAAAGAAATAACAAGAACTGTTTTGGGAAAATACACTCAGGAATATATTTTGGAAAATTATGTTGAACCTCTAAGACCCATTTTTCGACCGATCAGTCCAATCGCAGCCATAAGATATAGTCATCTGATTTCCACTTAATTTTAAGAAACTAATAATCTTTGAGAACGCGTAAATTAAAACAAAAAAGTTTTTCTCACTTAGACGAGACCAATCGGCAGCCATACGATAAAATTGAAAACTTCAAAAGTTTTTCTTCTCTTGACCCAATTTTCGACCGATCGTTCTAATTGGAGCTATATGCTATTAGTCATCCGAATTGGATCAAACTTGTCAGGATTGTGTGTTAGCATACTGGGCATTTCCACAGTCGCGAACGCGACATTCGTACGCCTAGAGTGCGGAAAAATATAAGACAACAAAGAATTTTTGATTTTGTTTTTATATTTTTGGTAGAATTTTGGCAACAGTATATTTAGTGCAAAAGGTAGGTTCAGTCGATTTGACGATTAAAATATACTTAAAAAAACACATGAGATTTATCACGCGACAAAAATGGAAGTCGTTTTCGACTGCATCTTTAAAAAATTTATAAATCTGCGAAAGTTAACCGTAATTATTTTGACAGCATTTCAAAACTTTTATATAAAGGGGAATAATGCAGCTCATTATATTCGGGAGGGGTGCGAATCATATTCAATATTTACCTTAGTTTTGTTTTTAGAACTGGGTTTTAATATTATGAAGAACGCGACATTTATCAAACATAAAGGGAAGCTAGCTGTGAAATTGACATATCTTCGGTATTCAGGTCCTAAAAGATAATTTCTCACTAGTAAAGAAATCAGAAAAGCTGTACTTACATTTTAAGATTTATTTCGATTTTTGTTTTCAATGGTTTGTTAGGAAAATCCATTTAAAACGAACAATTTTGATCAAACTTCGTGGACCTTGTCTGTGGAAATGCTATTGATTAGTAACGAGTTTGGGAGGGACATCATTGAAAACAAAAAAGTTTTTCATACTTAGACTTTTTTCACACCTATCGTTTGTATGGCAGCTATACTATATAGTTGTCCGATTTTCATAAATCTTGGTGGAATTATGTAAAAGCATAGAAAACTTATAAATACGAGGATTGGAAACGTGGAAAACAAAAAAGTTTTTCTCACTAAAACTACTTTTTCAATCAATCGTTCCTATGGCAGCTATATGCTATAGTCATTCGATCCGCCCGGTTCCGACAAATGTGCAGCGTATTTGGACCAAAAGACTTCGTGCAAAGTTTGGTTAAGATAGCTTTAAAACTGACTGAGGAGATAGCATAGAAACAGACGGACGGACCGACGGACATGACTATATTAACTCAGCTCGTCACGCTGATCAAGAATATACATAGTTGATGTGGTCGGGGATGCTTCCTTCTGTGCGTTACAAACATCCGGACAATTTTAATAAACCCTCTCCAAGGGTATAAAAATGAGAAAACCAAGCTAACTTCGTCTGTGCCGAACTTTTTATACCCTCCCAAATGTTTTGAAATCTAAGAGTTTAAGAATGCAAAAATTGTTCTAACTAAAACCCATATTCCGACCGATGGATCCTTTGGCGGTATAAGACATAGTTATCCGATTTTTACCAAAGTTTTCTAATCTGTGCGAAAACATTTCGTATTAGTATAGGACGGGTTTGGGGACACTAACATTTAAATCAAAAAAGTTTTTCTCTCTAAGACCCATTTTCCTACCGAAGGTTCCTATGGCAGCTATAAGATATAGTCTTTCGATTTTAGCCTACATGCTTTCAAACAGATTTGCATAAACTTTGTAAAATGTTCGGTCCGGGTGTTCGAACCCTTGAAGAAGTCTAGGGTTCGGCTCGCGGACTGGTTCCTAATCTTGTCGAACCTAAAGTTTATAGTCGAAACTTGGTTCATAGCTTCTTATGTCGTTAACAAATTTTTCCTCTCTTTTCGGTGAATATAAATGAATCGAAAAAATGCTTGACTTTAATTTGGTTGAATTCTAATCGACCACTTTGGTTTTTTTCCAAATAAAATTTTGAAAAAGTCTAGTTCCTCCTGTTTTTTAAGGAATCCAAAAACTTTAACGTCTTTTTCCAATGTGGGTACCGGTCGACGATGATGTGCCAAAACAGATCGATTACCTTTACGCTGTTGTACCATCTTAGTCAAACGAGCTTGGGCGGTAAAAAGCTTTACTCGTTGCTTGCCGACTTATGTTGTAATTTGATGAACGAACGTTATGAACAATAAATAAAATATTGTACATAAATGCATAACACACATTAATTACATACCCAAATTACATATGTACATTAGGTCTGACGTCAAAACGGCGAAATGGAAAAAAGTAGGTTTCAGCATTCCCAATGCTAATATTTATTGTATAATCAATAATTGCGAAAATCAAAAAAATTTTATTTTAATTTTATATGGGCGCGGCAAAGCTTTGAAGTTTTAAAAAAATTACTCATGTGACACGTTCCTCAAGTACAAAGGGCATAGCAGAATAAGCATACAAAAAATGCCCCCACTCCGATCAGCAGAAAAAATAAAATATGTTGTTGCCATCAATGAGAAACTCACTCTTTCTAAATTTTTAATCGAATAATCGCTATTGGAGTAGAGTTATGAGGGCAAAAAGATAAATCAAAAAACTCGTATATCTTAAGAACCGCTTAACCGATTTTAATGAGATTAATACCACTGCTCGACAAAATGAGAGTCAATTTTCCCCCATTGGACCAAACCAACTTTTTCTAAAGTAAATTGACCCGCTGATCACGAAAATCGCCATATAAAATTCTATCGACGCGTTATCGAGATATTATCGATAAACGGTTTTTTCGATTTTTCCAAAAGTTGCCTGCACTTAAACTCTCATAACATTTTTGTTTTTCAATCGAGCTCATTAAAACCACTCACTTAGTTAGAAAAAACAGCCCCAGCGGCATCTGAAGAAAACTATAGTTTTGTCTATTTCACCAAAAAAATTCATAAAAAATCCACCTTACGTCCGATTTCTGTATGTGAAGTAAATTGAATATTTTTTACTGTCCAATTAAAAAACATAACAATTTTGTATAGTTATGAATCTACAAGCGTTTTAATTTCGATAAATTTTAAAAATTTCGCAAAATAAAATAATTTTTTTTCTTTATTTGAGCACATAGCTCTAAAAGCACAGATCCCAGCTCCTTTTTGTCCGAGAACAAACTGTTTGGCCAAGTATTTTCTTTTCAAATTTGTTTAGAGCTTTCAAATCGATTGAAAAACAAAAGTTATGAGAGTTTAAGTGGAGGCAATAATCGATAATATCTCGATAACGCGTCGATATAATTTTTATATGGCGATTTTCGTGATCAGCGGGTCAATTTACTTTAGAAAAAGTTGGTTTGGAGCTTTGGGGAAAAATGCTGTCGAGCAGTGTATTTGTTGTAAGAAGATGCTGCTGATATTTTGGTCGGCTTATTGAGCCCAATTTTTGATAACAAGCGTTACCTACGTCTCGGCTGTTGATGCTGATCAAGAAGAAGAAAATAGATTGGCTTTGTTGATATCGCATATAAAAGAATATCCTTTTAGTTTTGAAATAATTTTTAATTTAAACAAACAACTAATAGTAGGCGACACTGCGTATGAGCTAATCACAAAAACTTTAGAGCCTATACGCGCCCGTTTAAACTCGACTTTTTTACTTTTGTTTATTTTATACGGTTATTATACATTGAAACGCATCAGACAGAAGGGTACAGATTTCATACTCAGGAGGTCCAATCTAATGTAAATACAATTATAGTTGCTTTAAAAACGTTTTGAAAAATATAATAACAATATTCATTTTGGTTAGTTGTATGTATTTTATTAAAGCTGCATAGCTTAACAAGATCTAACTTTGTGTATGAGCATTTGATACAAAAATTTAAAAACTGGAGAAAAATGGGCGAAAAATCGATCCAAACATTTTGTATATGTAAGATTTTTTTTATATATTGACCAAAAAGCCGCAATATAGGGTATTGGAGTGCTGACAAAACTTATAGCATGGAACATTCACAGAAACTTTGCCGAAGAAAGTTTACCAAAAAATGAGAAAGAATGTTTTATTCCCTTGAAATGGTTGAAAAACTTTAAAAATAAATGTTTGTATGAAACCGTCTCATAGCATGCACAGAAAATTATATAAGTTCTCATAAATGCCACGAAGTAATTTTGTAAACCAAACACTTTTTCAATTGAATAAGATCCGGTTGGGGCTCAGGTTCGGGAGGTCTTAAGTTTACAAGGTTCTGTTCATGGTCAGGTTAAATAAATAATGGTTGAACGTGCTGCAGCACCTGCGATCATTTTGATATAATTTACAGAAGACAAAAGTTGCGCCATCTTCTATATTCTATAAGTATTCGGATCTGGAGTTACTTTTACAATAAGCGTTAAAATTTGTTTCAAAAGTGCTCAATAAAATTTCCACATCCATTTCCATGAATTTCACAATTTTGGGAAAGTGCCTAAAACCATGCGGTCTAGCCCCCGAAACACTCATCACCATAGTCACCAGCTCTCGGAGGTCAATGCGACAGCGCTTAGTTGGCATTTCTAAAAGTTGTGCTTATTCTAAGCATACATAAATAGCTCCAGTGGGGACAATAAGCCGGAAACAACATCCGGAGTTGTGGATCGATTTTGAGCAGAGAGCAACACGTTGTCATTGTTGGTATCTTTTTCTGTTTGTTTTTTGGTTTAATGATCCAAATTCACGTTACGCATTGTGCACATTATGGCGCTGGAGTTGTTGGTCGCAGCATACGAAATATTTAACTATTCACTTGATTTTCCCATTTTTCATTTGCATTGTGGGGGCGAGGAGGGGTGGGTAGGCTGTCGGTGAAATTTGTACGATTGAGGTCGCTCGCATATTTCGTGTCATTTTGCTGGCCAATCAACTAATTAGATCACAATTATTTGTTTCAACTTTAGCCAGAACACGCCACAAATCGGAGCTCTTTCATTAATAATGCCGCACTAAAGTTTGGTTTGACAGAATGAGAGCCAAGCGTTTACTTTACCTACTGCTGACAGTTTGTCTGTCCAGTTTGAGCTTTGGTAAGTTTCGGCTTTAGTTTTCTGTTAAAAAACAACCCACCTAAGATTGTGTTACCCTTCAGCCCAAACCACCTGCAAGAATGGCCTAGGTCGTGTGCTCTATGAACGTCTGCCCAATCAGCAGCTACAGGGCTACGATGATGATGTGGTACGCGATACCGCGCCTCCCTTCCGCGTGCTGGAAAAGTGCCAGGATCTGTGTCTGCGCGATAGAATGGGCACCAATAATTTGGTGCGCACGTGCACCAGCTTCGATTTTCAGCCGGGCAGTCGCATCACTTCCTTTGGTGGCAACTCCGAGTACGAGGAGTCGCTGTGCTACCTGACATCCGAACAGGCCGGACCCGAGGGCATAGGCAGCCTGATGCTGGTGCCCAATAGTGTGCACTTCAACGAGATCTGTCTGACATGTGAGTGCGGGTGTTGACAGCCACTGCCAATAGTAGTTCTTAAATTGCTCCTCCAACTGCAGCCAGTCGCCCGGAGCGTGAGTGTCCCAGTCGACGGTACGTTTTCGAACGACATCCGCGCAAGAAGCTGAAACTGCCCATTAGCGACATCAAAGAGATAACGGCCGCCAATCGTTCGGACTGCGAGGACAAGTGCCTCAATGAGTTCTCCTTTGTGTGTCGCTCTGCCAACTTTGACTCCACCATGCGTTCCTGCACACTCAGCAGATTTACGCGCCGCACACATCCCGAGCTCATGGAAGACGACCCGAACTCGGACTATCTGGAGAATACGTGCCTGAATGGTAAGCCAGAGACAAGCCTGAAGACTCCAATTTAACTACCCACAAATCAACCCACAGCCGAGCGCCGCTGCGACGGTCTGGCCGTCTTTGTCAAGGAGGAGAACAAACGGCTGGGTGGTCCCTTCGAGGTGGATATCTTCAACAACATGACGCTGGAGGAGTGCCAGACGATGTGCTTGCGTGCCGAGAAGTAGTCTAATTACTTTATTTTCTGGTCGTTTGTTCTAATTACTCAAATTGCAGGTATTTCTGCCGCTCTGTGGAGTTTGACGACCAAAGCAAACAGTGCATACTCTCGGAGGAGGACTCCATCTCGCAGAAGGATGACATTAGCATTAGCTCGAGCCCCACACATCATTTTTATGATCTCGTGTGCCTCGATAATCGTAAGTGGCTACCGTCCAGAGCGGCGCAGAGACAGCGCTAACTGCACCATTAAACACCAACCACTCTGAGACGATGCCGACGAATGTCCAACATAGCGACAACAAGATTACACTCACTGTGCACTGTGCAACGGTTCCAGCTCCCAACTTCACTGTCTACGACTATTTTATGTGTTTTATTCCCGTTGCAGAACGAGCCACCGATTATCCAGATAACTCAGTCACCTCGCACCTCTTCTCGAGCGGCCGGCGGCCAGATACAGCATTCCAGCGTTACCGCAATTCGCGACTGGGCGGCGAGTTTCACTCAGAGATCACGGGCCGTTCGCTGAGCGAGTGCCTGGACGAGTGTCTGCGCCAGACGAGCTTCCAGTGCAGGTGCGTTGTCAAGTCTTTCTGGTTTTGTTGTTTGCCGTTGTCTGCCCCCCATCCGCACTCACACAATCGTCATAAACAACAAATTGCAGGTCTGCGGTGTATAGCGATCGTTTTCGTACTTGTCGCCTCAGTCGGTACAATCAAAAGGACGGCATGCGCATTATATACGATGCTGATTATGATTACTACGAGAACCTCATGTGTAAGTGGGCAGGGGGAGGTGCTAATGGTGTGGGCTTGTAATCTCGCTGTCTGTTGTCTCACAGTGAATGTTGTGGGCGGAGGGGCCGATGGCGATGCTGGTCACGGTGGTAGCGATGTCAAGCGACCTGGAGATCAAACGGGCAGCAACTGGCGACAGCCTAATAAGCACGACGATCGCTACGGCTCGGGCGGATCTTCTGCAGCTGGAGGTGGGGCCAATGGGGGAACGGGCAGCTCTAGATTGCCGCCAGGTGAGGGAATCGACTATGGCAGGCCCTATGATCGCTATCCAGACTTTGCGTCCAATGAATATGGTAAGTCTAGACTCAGTGCTGAGGACAAACTGTTTTAGCAGTGAACTTTTTATAGATCGTTATCCATATGGGGATCGGGATCGCGATCGTGATCGTGATCGAGATCGTTATCCACCTGATCGATATGGTTCGGGAGGCGGTTCTCGCTTTCCCGGTGCCAGCGATGGCATGGGCTATGGCCGACCCTATGATCGCTATCCAGAGGATTATGGTGAGTCAATGGCTTGTTGCAATCTCTAAAAACATTAATGCCACCCACAAACAAATAACCCTCAATCACTGACGCATACTGACAACTAATTTACTAACCCCACGTCAGATCGGTACCCAATGGGTGCCAGTGGCGATCGAGATCGAGATCGCGATCGGGACCGCTATCCTGGCGACCGTGACAGAGATCGTGATCGTTATCCTGACCGCTATCTGCCCGATCGTTATGGCGACCGGCGGTATCCGGAACGGGAGCGAGACCGTGACAGGCTGCCCTACCGTCCTCTACCCTATCCGGGAATCAATGACAACACTCTGCCCAGCGATTTGCCACACACTAGACCCTATCCCAGCGATGATGATGCGCCTTTCCGGCCCTATGGCTATGGTGGGGGACGCTATGGCGAGAATCGCTACGACAGTCGCTACCCACCACGCTATCCGCCCAGTCGAGATCCCATTGGCGGCTATACGGGTCGTGATGCCCCGGACAGCATCTTTCCGGATAGACGCTATCGACCTTCGTCTATGGATTCGCCACGCTACCCCTATGCTCCGGATTCTCGAGGACCACCAGGACGATATGATGATATAGTGCACGGAGCGCGACGGCCTGAGCCGGAATCCGCCAAGCGATACCCACCTGCTCCTCTGGTGCCCACGGGCAGTGCCAGCAAGTATGCCTCCACGCCGAATCGTTTTCCGGTAGGTAACGAGCGCTACCCAGTTGACATCTACAAGTATGGCAATCGCTTGGGTCCCAGTGATATAGGAAGACGTCCCGGTAAGTACAAAACTAACACACTACCAGCTTGAAACATACAAAGAACGCGGTTCCACTCAACTGAAAACATATTGAATCCTAATAAAATGCCTTGCTTAGGTCTAGACCGTCCGCCTCCCTTCTACGACTATGATTACGAGGAACGCTATGGCGATCGGTATGGCGATAGGCCTTACGATCGGGAATACGATGGTCCTCCAGGTAGAAGACCTCCACCTGCCTATGGACGCTATGATACACCCTTCAATCGTCCCTATGGATCCGGCGGCGGCCTCGATGATCGTCCCCTTCCACTGCCTGGCCTGGGTCTGGGCCATCCGCCCACACCATATGGCAATGCCGGCCATGTAGGCGTGGGAGTGGGCGTGGGTGCTGGTCCACCGCGGCCGCCCATCACCCGTTGCGAGGAGAGCGATAACTTTAAGCAGATTGCAGCCAGGCACAAGATGCGCCGCCACTTTGTGCGACGTGCTCTGATCGTGCCCAGCCTGATACAATGCGAACGCGAGTGCATCGAGAGCAGAGATTTTGTGTGCCGCAGTTTCAACTACAGGTACACTAAACGAAGATGGAAGATAAATGGTTGATCCGACAAGTTCTGCTACAAATCCAATCCAATTGCCAATTCAATTTGCAGAGACACGGCCGCTGCCAGCTATGAGGATCGCGATCGCGATCGTGAGTCGCCCAACTGTGAGCTAAGCGATCGAGACTCGCGCGAACTGGACATACATGATCCGGGCTCGTTTGACGCCTCCAACTATGATTTCTATGAGCGCAGCATTGGACGCAGCGATGGCGAGTGCATGGATGGTAAACAGAGCTAGGCTAGGCTGCAAGCCGGTTCAAAACTAATACATAATAATTGACAGAAATGGTTTTTTTTTAGGAGAGTTTCGGTTCCACAACAAAACTTATTTCTTTGCCAGTAAAAAATGATCTAAAAGACGTGAAAAGTAGTTTTTCTAAGTATTCTGTTTATGATGTTCCGATGTAGACTGAGGTGAACAGAAGACCAATAGAAGTAGATTTGATTTTTATACTGTGCCGAAGGCAAAAAGAAAACAAAAAATTATGAAGGGTAGCTCTGGTGGCCACTTTGTGTGGCTCTAATTTAAATTTATCAGATAAACAGAGGGAAAAAAACTCGATTAGCCTTCAACTTAATATAAGATCAAGATGGTCTCAAAATTCTTGGGAACAGATGTTTCAAATGTTCCTGGAATGAGTAAAGTTGTTCTCAATAGGATTATATTTGCTTTAAACAACAACAAAACTCGTTTTCAACAGATAGAGAGTTGGCTCTCTTTTTGATCGCTCTTTTGTCAACTCAACCAAGCATAAGTAGCCCTCTAGATGTGAATCTGCAAAAGTGTACAACGGCTGAATGTGCTGGCGCGTCATTCCATACGTCTGTACAAATTTGTCTGTGTGTGTTCTGGAAAACTTAAAAGAAGTGAGTCAGGTGGAGTGGGTCGTTGAAGCGATGTTTCTGATTCCTATGGGAGGGAGAAGCAGCAGCGCGCATATCCAGCAGTCTTGCCTCCCTTCACTTCCAATCAAAAGAGGTATGTCACCGTTCCCTATTCCATCCAAATGTGAGGAATCCAAATTCAATCAAAGTTTTTTCCCAGTTGAGTTTAAAATGTTCTTGAAAACGGATCAATATTAACTCAAATCAAGTTCTTAAAAATGGAATAATATCAACTCAATTTGAGTTTTTACGTTCTCAAAAAATTGTTCTTGAAGTGAGAACATTGTACTACAAATGAGAAATGCTCGTTTTGAATTTAATGTTTACGGTTTTTTCCCTCTGCGTATGTATATACAAACTTTTGGGAGTACAGGGTATGTTATAGTCGGGCTTGACCGACTTTCTTTCTTAATGGTTTCCATACCTCACTCTGGATTAATTTTTTCTTTTCCCTTGCCGGTAGCTAACTGCGATCTGGCATTTGCAAATTCATTTACTTATTTGTATTTGTTTATATGGGTGTGTATGTAATGACACTCTTGTAGTCTAATCCCACTAAGCACATCTAACATTCCACATCTTGTGGCTTAAACATTTTCCTTGGCAAAACTTGACATCTTCTTAGCGTGGTCCTATTAGACAACGACCTACTTAATATGTTGATAAAACAAAAATTTAAAAATGTTGACATAGCAAATAGTTATTAAGCATTTTAACTCATGATGTGGGATGTTAGATGTGCTTAGTGTGATTAGCCTACTAACAGAGTGGCCAGATGGAAAGAAAAAATACCTAAACTTGTGTCAATAGGCGGGACATTTGAATATAAGCTTATTCGGGGGTGACACAGAAACCTCTTCCAACCAAATTCCAACCGAATTCCAATTCTTAGGTGACACAGAATTTTCTATTGGTTGGTTTCAAACCTCCCGTGTTTGGTTAGAAGATTTAGCAAAGCTCTTTTCACACTAGCGCCCTGTGTCGATGGTGGCGCCATCTACTTCAAAGGCAGCGGATTAAGGGCTGCAAGTTATAACTCATGTTTGGCGGCAACAAATTTTTAAATTTTGCATTTTATTTATGGAGAATATGACTAAAATTTTAATTATGATTTAAAAATGCATCATAAAACATATAACACAATCAAAACATTTGAGTTAAACATTATATTAACCCATGACTAAAAAAGGGGAACTTTTTTGGCGAGAGATTCAGCCCTGTTTTTAGAGATGGAACTTCAATTGGAACATCTGGTGTTCTAACTAGATTTTCTAATAAGAAAATGAAATCTCTCGAAGTTCTGTGGCACCGACGGTTTTTCGAGAGATTTACAAACCAACCGTCGGCAAAATCTCTAGAGATTTCTGTGGCACTCCCGATAATGAATTTGGTTTTCTCAAACATATGAATATATATCCAGTCCCAAATATATTGCCCCTACCAATTTGGATGAAGAAATCAAACACTATCCAAAACTGCAATGCGAATGGAAGTTTAAATCTTAAAAGTGCATAAAAATTTCTAACTGCGGCTCGACCGAAGTTTATATACCCTTGCAGCTTGTATAATTTATATAAATTAAGGTTTTAAGTGATATTCGTCGACCATTCTTAGCTGAGTTATTTCCCAAAGTCAGCAAAATATGGCGCCACTACTTTGATCATTTGCTTGCCTGTTTGTTATATGGCAGCTATACGACATATTTAACCGATTTCGACCGAACTCCCTAAAAAAGTTTTTCTTACTAGAACTCCATTTTCGGGGTATAGCCATCCGATTTGAATCAAACTTGAAAGAATTGTGTGGTAGCACAAAGTCTTGATTAATAACAACTTTGGACACAAAAAAGTTTTTCCTATCAAATATATATAAAAAAATGTGTATTGATTTGAAATGTGAAAATGTGAAAAAAATATCAATTTGATATATTTTCATATCGGAGTAAAATTGATATGAAAAATATAATTTTACTATCTCGGTGTAGTTTTCGTCGGGAATTCCTACACAAAAAACCGCATACATAGTTTTAATATCGTAAAAAGTATATTAATAATATCCATTTAATATTGAATTTAACTTAGATTTTCATCCAATTGATCGTCCAAAGGATTCGAAAAATGGATGCTATAATCAGAGATGCAAACCACTCGGACATAAGGACTGGTTCGGTTCAGTGGTTCACACAGTTTTTGAACCGCCGGTTCGGTTCATTGCATGGTTTTTGGGGGCTTGCTGAACCGCGGTTATAGTTCTGTTGGGTTCGCTCTTTATTCATTTAAATAACTACAGAAACATACACTGCCATGCACTTTGCCCAAATATTCGACGGACCCATGTTTTTTTAAAATCAAAGAAAAAAATAAAAAATTTGGCGGGTTGCGCAATTTAATCATTTTTGTTCCAAGTAGATTTTGTTTAATCATTGAAGAAAATATCTCTTGGCGCCTCTGGCGTTGTGGCTATTTTTTGAGCATTTTCCATCGATTTCGAAACATTTCAGGCCGAAAAGCGGCAAGTATTTCTTCAAATGTTGTCCTTGAGCTCTTCTACGGTACTTGGCTTGTTAACGTGAACTTAAACTTCAACAATTACAAGAAGAAGCAGGCGGCTAAATCGAACGCGGTGGCCAACCCAAATCACCACTATTACATAAACGGCCACATCTCAGAAAATCGATTTTATGCGACTTGTGTGCGGTGGAGGCGTCTTTTGAAACCAAACTGCCTCTACGTTTACAAATGATTGGTCAAAAATTGGTCATCATGTCGATAACGCTCCTTTAGGGTAACAGCATGGCCAAGTCAGGAAGAAAAATCCAATGACCGTTTTGTACTAACGCCAAAAAACAAACTGTAAATTTTTCTGTCATGAAGAGGCATATCTATATCTCTCAGATTTTTTGTGTGCGTAAATACGGCAATGTGAAATGGGCAATTTTTAATTTTAAAAGCACGTTGAGTTTTCACAAAATGCGCGCGTGGCTGTGCTCCGGTAAAAATGTGCTTGGACTGACGCTTCAAACGCGGTTTGTCATTGCCGATCTGACATCTTGTAAGGGTTATGGTTCTGGGTCAGTGAAAAAGGGCAACCCTTAAAGGGACAAAAGTAATCTTCTGTTAAAAATTTTTTTTCAAAGAGTTCTTCAAAAATGGCATATTTTTATAGGGACAATCGTGATTTCATCATTCTGAGTAAAACTCCGCGCAATGAAGCTTATATTTTGACATCATATAAACGTTTTAAGTAGAACAAAATACTATGGTGGGCGGTAAAGCACAAACTGATGAAGAAAAAGGACAAATAATGGCTTTTAAGGAATTAATCCTTACGTACAAGCAAATTGCTGAAAAAAAAATGGAATAAGTAAAAGTGTTATATGCAATTTTCTTAAAAACCCATCAAATTATGGGAAAAGCTTTAAATTTACACTGTTCAGCTTTGAAAATGCATTCAAAATTGCAATTAAATGAAAGTGTTGATACGGTACGGAGAGTTGTACGTAAAGCTGAACATCTAAGAAAGATAGATAAGATAAGATAGAGAAAGAAGTGCTGAATGCTAAAACATATTTGTCTTTTGATTTAATTTGATTGTTTCTGCACATTAAATGGGATTTAGCTAAAATGCTTGTCCCTCTTCAAGTGCATGGAAATTATTCTGAAAAAGTATTCAGATTATTCAATAAGACTTAGGTTTTAGTTCCAATGAGTTCAAAATTTCGACGGCAATTTCCGTATAAACGTTCTCATTTCGTTTCGAAATGCTACAACTTTACATATCAAGTGACAAAAACATCTTTGGTCACTTGATATTCTTTAGAAACTTTAACGGTTTGAAATCGACTACTGAAAGTCGAGCGGATCAAAATCGACAAATATTGCATATTTTCATTAGCCTTATCAAAAAAATTCTTATCGAGTTAAAAGAATAATATGTTATTGTTTTCAGTACATTTTTTTGTTCTATATGCACATTAAATGGATTTAGCTAAGTTCAAGGAGCCTTAATTTTTCCAAAAGAGTTGACAATTACTGAGCTATTCTTCCTCCCTTATTTTAACCTTAATTTTGCATGCCTGCCAGACATAGAAGCCTTCTTACTCATTTTCTATTTCAAGCCAATCTCAGTTAAAGATAAAAAGTTAACGTTTGAGTATTAAGTAAGTTGACCCCCAACAGATAATACAATCAAGACTTGGCAATTATGGGTCCTTAGCAAATTTACTAAGGTTGATGTTCTCAGCTTTTTACCAACAACTCTGCTTTTCCAAATATTTTTGTAATATTTTAAAGCTAATTGCTGATTTAGCTTACTGTTCGCCAGCAACTCAATACCTAGCTGAAGTGAACCGAACCGAACCATTTTAATTATTGGGTTTTGGTTCGGTTCAGTATTTTCTATGAAAACACAGCTTCCAAATGTATCTTTTTTTCAGTGCGGAGTAGAATGTACCGAACCGAACCCCCTTCCAAATTGCAGCTCTTAATCTAATCCTCAATTTGGCTTTTTCAGTAACACAGACCTGCAACGAGGAGGGCATGGAGTTTACCATACGCACGCCGGAGGGCTTTCTGGGGCGGATTTACACCTATGGCTTCTATGATCGTTGTTTCTTCCGTGGTAATGGGGGAACTGTCAACGTTTTACGTATCAGTGGGCCACAGGGCTATCCCGACTGTGGTACTCAGCGTGTAAGTAGGCCTTCACCGATTAGTTACCACTTATCTCCAGCCTCAATTGTTGCAGTATGGAGACACTCTGACCAATATTGTGGTCGTTCAGTTCTCGGATAATGTGCAAACAAGTCGCGATAAACGCTACAATCTTACCTGCATCTTCCGTGGACCAGGTGAGGCTGTGGTAAGCTCGGGTTACATTGGAGCCGGATCGGGCAGCCCCATTCCTATTGAGTATCTGCCCGCCGAGAACACGCTTAGCTCCAAGGTGCGCTTAAGCATTTTGTATCAGGGTCGACCTACTACCACCATAGCTGTGGGTGATCCTCTCACCTTCCGTTTGGAAGCCCAGGATGGCTATAATCATGTCACCGATATCTTTGCCACCAATGTGGTGGCTCGTGATCCTTACTCGGGACGCAGCATACAACTAATCGATAGATTTGGGTAGGTTTTAGGGACAACTCGATGAACTTCTTACTAATATAAGGTCCTGCAGCTGTCCCGTGGATCCATTTGTCTTCCCTGAACTGGATAAATTACGAGATGGTGATACCCTGGAAGCCCGTTTCAATGCCTTTAAGATACCCGAATCAAATTTCCTGGTCTTTGAGGCCACAGTACGCTCTTGTCGCGAAGGCTGTCAGCCAGCGTATTGCCCCGGTCCCGCAGGACGTCAAGAGCCCTCGTTCGGACGCCGACGGCGTTCCCTTAACATTACCGAGCAGTCAAATACGGAGGCCCCTCAGGCCCTGGAAGGAATTAATCAAATGGAGGCCGTCAGCTCGGATGATGTAACAGTGGTCAATAGTACCACGGTGAGTGCTACATTGGGACAGGTACCGTTCAATAATACGCAAAGTGGAGAGAAGTCCAAGGAGTCCGAGGAACCCGAACAAGTTCGCGAAATGATTGAGGTGAGCTGGTTAATTAATCTGATTGAAGCCGATTCTAAGGAATCTTTTAAAGGTCTTTGAGACACGAGAGGAAATCGAAAAGGAATCCTATCCACGCAAATTGGTGGCTCCTGTGGAAACGGTGTGTATGACGCCAGCCGAATATCATGGCCTGATAACCGCCATTATTCTGCTAATGATCCTGCTGTTTAGCATCACCCTGGTGGCCGGTCTGGGCTATAGGTAAGACAGTTTTCAGGCAAGAACTTACTTTAAATCCTCAAAATGGACATTTTTTGTTTTAGACGCTACTGGAAATCCATATCAAAGAATCGGCTTCTGGATCGTCACTCGCCCATACACTCACTGGGCCACTCCCACTCCTCCATACGCACACACGAGCGCTTTACCGAAATTGGGCATATGCCCAACAGTGCAGGAGGAGCAGGAGGTGGAGGGGGTGCGGGTGTTGGAGGCGGGGCCAATCAGAGCGCATCGAATCGTGCCTCCAACACTTTTCGCACCAACATGTCCATGTTCGGCGGCTCATTACACAAGACTTTTGCCACGGGGTAACATGAGATGGAGATAGATCTTTGCACAAGACAACCGGTTCACTTATAAGGTGTTTATGTCTTTACAGCAACCTGGCGCGCATGTGCCAACTGCCCGTCATAAATCCCATGCGCACCACAGGGCAGAGCAACCATCAATTTGAGGATCCCAGTGAACCCATTTACACCGATCCGTCGCTCTTTGAACGCTCCAGGTAGGTTTGATCTGAAAATTTTGTATGCCAACTTTCCCTCATCTTTTGGACTTCTCTAGAAATCCCTCTACACATCCGCCAGCCAGAACTGTGCTTAATTGTAAATATTTCAAGAATCTCAATCTTTAATTCCATTAACATTCACTACAAAGGTCTGCATATGCAGAGCGCCACCTTGTTACAAATCCCATCTCGTCCGCCGGCTATTTGGCATCTGGTGGTGCACCAGTCGCCCTTTAATTGGCACACATCCTTAAACGTTGGCATTTCGTCATTAACTAAACAATAAACAGAAATAATTTAACGATCACTTAAAGTCACTTGAATTAAATTGATTGAACTGATTGCCACTCACAGGCGCAGACACTGGCTAACCAGATTAACCATATAACCCAACTGGAGCTCAAGTATTTCATTTCGAGATGCGTCAATCTTGAGAGTCAAATGTGTACTAAAGCTGTAGCTAGCAAGCTTGATAAGGCGTCTGTCTGTCATCTTGTTTCGAAATTTAATATTTGTTTTCTCATAATCATATATTTTATATTCACTCACAGATCGCTGCGAAGTCTGACCATGGTGGCCGAGTCGGAAGATAATCAAGAGGTCTAAAAATCTATGCACAAGAAATCTATTGCTCGTCTTCTTGTGATTAGTTGTATATAAGCTAACAGTTCAAAAGCCGCCTAATCTCCCAGATCTAAAAGAAAACAACCAAACATACATATACATACTTATAAGCACTCAATATTTATACGCTAGCTGAATGCGTTAAGCCTAAGAACTGCACCGCAAAATCCCAATGCAAAAAAATCAATCATGATCTTATGCAAATTTAACCTAGCTTAACAAACCAAATATTCTCTATACTAAGAAATGAAATGCAATAAAGCCTAAACTTATCCTTAGACGCATGACTCACCGTTAAGTAGCCAAATGGTTGGCAAATTGAAATTTGCTCTTAGCAGGTAAGCAGCTTAACGACTTCCTTCTTGCGTTGGGTTAACGAGCCAGGCCATGTTGCAGTCATAAAAAGCAAAGTAGACAGTAGCTGGAACTTTCCTGCTGGAGCTGCTAGACAACTTGGCATTTCCCAGGCAATCAACATAAAACAGAAAACAGGGTCAGGGTCAGTAGTCAGTCAGTAGCTGATACATGAATCAAACAGCAGGACTACCAGCTCAAGGCAATAACTCACACACAGGCAGCCCAAGATCATCATAAAAACTTGAGGAACATTTTAAGAGAATCTTTACTTTGTCAGTTAAAGGCAGAGATTAAACCCGAATAACGGTTAGGGTTACGGTTACGATCGCTTTTATCCGGTTGTGGCATATGGGCTACTGGGTTACGTTTATTAACCTTTTTTTGTTTAGAGTTTCGGTTATGGATACGGTTATTGGTATAAAATATCACTTTGACAAATCAAGAAGACAAATGCGGCTACATTTGGAATTACATTTATTAAGTAAAAGTAATAAATGCTTTGGAAATTTTTCACTAAATGTGACACTTTGTGACGAAATGCACACGAAACAAAAAAATGTGCCAGAATTATTCTTCTCTCACAAATATATAGATACTTAGTACATAAATAAGCATGTTTAAGGCTTTCTTTTTATTCACATTCAGAGGAAGAGAGTAACTTAAAAAAGGTGATAGCGCAAACAACAACAAAATATGTGAATATTTTTTATTTATTTATTTTCTCTCTTAAAAATACCCTCATAATAAGTAATATTTACCGATGTTTACAGTAAGTACTTTTTTCTTACTGAGTTCACAGTAATTTTACCATAAAATTGGTACATGGACAGCTGTTACACAACTGTACAACAGTAGGGCGGGATACTATTTTAGCTGTCACAAGTTGCCAATCTACTTGAGCTCATCATCTTCCCAGAGCAGAAGAGGCAACCCCACTACTCCCCCACCCACCAAATTTGGATCTGAAACAATTATTCGAAGTAAACAAATATTTATTAAATTTTACTTACTCTTGGGGGATTTGAGCTCGGGGCCATTGGTCTCAACACGATTGAAAGCACGTCTTTACCAGTTACGCTACGGCGCGCGTTAAAAAGCAATGCGTCTTACATATTAATTGTATTAAATCTGTGCCAGTGAAAATCAAAATTTCTTGAATATCGCATAAATGAGACCACTAGTAATTCTCAAGTTCAAATTCTGTTCAAGGGCTCTATATAAGATCAACTGAAATTTGCTAAGTCAACAATTTTTCCCGTTAGATTTGCCTTCGGAACAGTTATTCGGTGCATCAAATACATTTAAAAAGTTATACTAAAAATGCGGTTAGATTAACTTGTGGGTACAGTTAATTGCTGCAAAAACAAAGTATGCGATGAAAAAATCACGTCAGAGTTACTATTTCTATGGTAAAGTTACTGTTGTAGCAGTAACTTCTTAAAACAAAGAAAAATTTGACAAAATATTTGTAGTTACATTTACTAAAAGTACATTTGTTAAATGCAACAACAAATCACGTGCTAATATAAATACGTGAAACTTACAAATTTCTTCAGTAGATTTTACTGTTAGCACAGTTACAAACCAACAACAAAACCACATGCATAAAAAATTTGGAAAAAAAATTACTGTCAGCGTAGTTAATTTTACCCAGCAGATTTTTTTGTGTGTATAGACTAGATACAATTGAACTGAACCAAAATAAAAGCTAAGATAGCCTAATAATTAATCGCCTGAATTCACTGGCACATTCCCGTCAATATTCACCAATTGTTCTGAATCAATATACATTGGCCGTGTTCAGCAAAACAACTTGCTCCCTGATCATGTATAAATTTGCAATAATCTTCCTAGTAAACTCGAGTGAACCGGCATCATATTAACCATCAATGTATCAAAAATATAGAACGCTACTTTTAAGTGATACTGCTTCCCTTCAACAGCAGAAACTCTTCTTGCATAATATTATATTATGATACCTGCTCAGGGATGAATTATTCTGCTGAACACAGCCATTGATTCATTCATGCATTCAAGGCAGCCTTAGGCCGGGTGTACATTGGGGCACAGCGCGTCACGTTTCAGTGTCACAGTGTCACAGCGCAATGTGAACGGCAAATGGCTTGTCACAAAAATCGTGTGTCGCCAATGTAAACACTTTGGACTTCTGAGTTCTTTGGTCACATTGCGTCACAGACAACACGGTCACAGTGTGCCCCAATGTACACCCGGCATAAGAACGCATCGCAGTTATTTTATAAATTCACTTTATTTGGTTTGAGAAGTTTTAAGTGTTATAGAAAGAAGACATTATACTTATTATACTCCGAATTAAACCGCAGATCTCCCACAATTATTTAGGTACATGATGCAAACCTTTAAGACCAGCGTTTATCAAAATTAGCGAGGCCAAAAAGTGACAGTATATTGACCTTCTTTACCGCCAGCGACTGAAAAGCTGTTTGCTCTCTTGGCACAAGCCTCGGTATGCGTTCTGATCGTGTCGGTGTGAACAGCGAAATGTGTTCGGATCTGCGGGCTGGTGTAGACACATATAGTAATCAGCATTATTTATCAATTCAGCAAATTTGGGAAGGATCAGATGACCGATATATGAGTTATAAGGAACACAAAGTTGGGTGCTTGGCTGCACCGGGGCTTGCCCCTGGTCTATTCAAATTTTTTTCGATTTTCTTATTTACTTAAACTTCCTATTAGGATCTTAAAAACATCGTATTCTGCTGAACACGACCATTGTCTTTGGAAAGATATTTTTCGTTGGTTGTAGCGACCGTGACGCTGTTGTTTTCCAACTCTTTTTAACAACCTCAAGGTAGCGCGATGCGCAGCTTCGATATTCGCAGTCGGTCTTGGTTCGATGACTATGTAGTGCGATGCTTTTATCGAAAGCGGTTGCGCTATCTTGTAGTTATTGTTTTACATAATAACATATATTCTGTGTGAAGTTTACAAAAAAAGGCCAACTTTTGCAACAGAGAAATTAGCAACCGTTCCTTATGTATTTTTGGCCGCTGAACTCAAATAAATTGTCCGTTTTCTCCCAGCACGTCAGGTTTACGAGATATTCGCATAAACGTGTGTTTAGCGAGGTGTCTTTACATTTGTTGATCCTGTGGCCACATTAAGTGTCCTATTCCAACAAAATTTGTTTTAATGTGAGCTGCATTGAATAACGTTACAGAAAAACCAAACACGATGTTTTGATTTTGCTGATAAGGTACAAATTTTTGGATTTTAATACTGAAAATGTGGTTATTTTTTGATAAAATCGATTTTTTCCCAAGTTTAAATAATTCTGAAAAATTTTCTGCTTATATTAAAAATCTTAGAAAAAAATAGTTGGTAGTCCTTTGTTTCTTCTCATTTTACATGTTTTCAGTTTTTTGATATCATCGCGCTTTTAAAAGTTATAGCCCAAAAACAACAAAAATTTTCGACTTTTTTTGCATAATATTTACCATCAAAATTTCTTGTAGCTTGAAAATAACAAAGTTGTTATTGTGAAACCAATGAGTGGATATTAAAAAGTTATTTCAGTTCGATTTTTGTTAATTTTAAGACATTTTAAGGTTTAATATTGTTAAAAAAATGTAAAAAAATGACAAAATTTTTTATAGTTTTTGGGCTATAACTTTTAAAAGCGCGATGATATCGAAAAACTGAAAATATGTAAAATAAGAAGAAACAAAGGACTACCAACTATTTTTTTCTAAGATTTTTAATATCAGCGGAAAATTTTTCAGAATTATTTAAACTTGGGAAAAAATCGATTTTATCAAAAAATAACCACATTTTCAATATTAAAATCCAAAAATTTGTACCTTATCAGTAAAATCAAAACATCGTGTTTGGTTTTTCTGTAACGTTATTCAATGCAGCTCACATTAAAACAAATTTTGTTGGAATAGGACACTTAATGTGGCCACAGGACCAACAAATGTAAAGATACCTCGCTAAACACACGTTTATGCGAATATCTCGTAAACCTGACGTGCTGGGAGAAAACGGACAATTTATTTGAGTTCAGCGGCCAAAAATACATAAGGAACGGTTGCTAATTTCTCTGTTGCAAAAGTTGGCCTTTTTTTGTAAACTTGTGTAATTTTAGTTTCTAGTTATAGTATGATCCTCAGTAATTAAGTCCTTTCCCTAGGCTCTAATTTAGTATGGAATTCTCTAGGATTCATCGATTAATAAATTAGATTGATGTAGTATATCAATTGGTTTTCTCAAAAATAAGTTGAACAAGACTAAAGACATTTGGCCCACCATTCTCGCTCGTGGGAGTTGACTTCCCTTTAGCATCATAGATCCCAACAAATTAACAAATTCAATTCAAGTTTTACATAATTTAATAAATTAAAACCAATGATCTTTCCGCTTAACCTACGAGTACAGTACTAGACTAGGTGTATACCTAACTTTCGATACGGAATCCCATTTTGAACTTAATGCCTACAGAATGAATGAAAGAAATGCCTAAATTAGCAATAAAAAGCCAAGACAGAAGAGTGTTCGAGTTGGTCGTGACTAGCACAGATGAAAAGTGTAGACGTTTAGAGACGACTACAGCTTTCCAAATGCCTTCTAGGTGGGATTGGGAGCCAACCCTAACACAAACGCGCACATCCTTAACATCTAGAATATAACTTTTAGTTTTACAGTATTTACACACAGAAGTTGCTTAGCTCCTTGCAAACTCATCAATCGTCAAAGAAGAGTATTTCCAGTATCCGTTTCTGTACATTTTTCCTTCGATCCTTATTCATTTTGAGCAGCTCGGTGGTGACCAATTCACCCAACAGATGCTCTGAGGAACGTTGTACACTTGGCGGTGGATTTGGGGGAGCTTGGAATTTGCCAAAACTTGTGGGATGTGATGTGCTGGATGATTGCTGTGGTAGCTGCTGGTAAAGTTGGAACAGAAAATCTGTATTTGATGGGAACATATTCTGATGCTGTTGCGGCTGTTGATTTGAGTTGTTGCTGTTGTTGTTGTTGCTATTGTTGTTGGAATTGCCATTGCCAGTAGAGCGTGGCATGTTGTTGTTGTTATTGTAGTGATTGTCATGCTGCATCATGGTCTGTGGTTCCATGAGATCATGACTATTGTCATCGGAATCATCATCTGAATCCTGCACAAAGTGTGATCCACCGTTCGAGGACAACTGGGGGGCATGGCTACTGCCATTGGAATTGAGTTGAACGCGTGGCTTCTTCATGTGATAATTACCGCTCGTTGATGAGTCCAACTCATCGCTGCTCTTGTGATTGTAGCCATGGCTGGGCATTTGAATATTGGCACTGGATGAGGAATGTACCACGGCTCCTGGCTGCTGTCCCGAGACAGGCGAGGTCTGTTGCTGTTGCTGCTGCTGGGGCGCCATAGCCAGCAAAGGCGATGACAATGGCGACTTCATTGAGGACGATGTCGAGGTAAGACTGCCAGCACTCGTCTGTGCCCCCACAACGCCTACTGAGTTATCCCTGTACTGCTGCTCCTGATAGCCCTGCGAAGAATCAGCCATAACGGCAGCCACTGCCGCAGCCTGTTGTTGCTGGATCTGCGATTGGGAGATTTGCTGCAGCTGCTGTGAGGCCACCGCGGCGGCAAAATCACGAAAAATCTCCGCCTCAATTTTCACCTGGCCATTGACACTCTCCAGAGCCGAGGCCGCAGCCGTGCTCAAAGCGTTCATGGCGTGCGGCGGCTGCTGCTGCTCAGGTTGATGGTAATGATGACCGCTCCCCTGACCCTGACCAAAGTGCGACATATTCTTGGCCGAGCTATTGGACTTGGAGTCCACGTTGTATTCACTGTAGTTTGAGCTATTGGCCGAATGTGGTGATGTGAGAAAGTTGGGCACATTGCGATACGACTTGCGTGGTTGGATGTGCTGGTCTAGGAATTTCATTTTCTCTAGATATGGCCGCGACAGATGCTCATAGACGGGCGGATCGCCCTGCTTCCTCTGGGAGACGTAGCGTTCCCGCAAGTACTTCCAGCGCTTCTTGCACGTCTCCACTGTAAGGGGAATAGTCAAAGTCAGTATTTGCAACAACTGGAACTGGGAGACACTTGGTTCTTCTCACCGTCCGTTCTCAACTTCATGGAGATTAGCTGCCAAGCTTCATCCTTTGTCTCGTACTTTCCCCCACTGGCGCTGCCATTCAGGTAATACTTCTGTCTATTGTAGATGACTCCATGGTGTGATACTTCGTCAATTAGCTGTTCGTCCATCATTTTTATTATTTTATAATTAAGCGTCAAGAAATTTCGCGATGCGGACAGTGTGCCCGTATTACACACATTCTTAAATCCCATTTAGCTATTTTCAAGCCAAATGTGGATATGGATGAGGCAAAAACTAGAAACTAATTAATTTTTAAACAAATTTAGTAGCAAAATCGTTTAAAAATAAACATAAAATGGGTTATTAGCCGATTCTATAAATTTTCTAGCTAATTTGCAAATCAATAGTTGGCCACACTGACTCCAGCACGCTAACTATATTTTAGTGTCCAACCGAAACTGAAACTGAGATGTATAAACTTGCTCGAAATTTACTGCCCCCGCAGCGTATCCTACGCAGTGGGACTGCCCTGCGCCTCCCCAGGTGGATCTCCACCAGTGACGAAGTAAACACAATTGGTGGCCTGTCCACTGACCTGGTCAATGAGCAGAAATTGAAAAAAACTAGCAGGTAAGTAAGCTCTACCGGTTTGGCAACTGGCTTTTGTTTACATTTGTTCTTTTGCTGTGGGTGGGGGCGGGCCTGTGGGAGAAAGTTGGGCAGTCACGTAGCCCAGCAAAACTACGTTGTGCGCGTGTGTGTATACATTTAAATGACATTCTTTTGTTTAGAACCTTATCTACGCTGCAGAATCATTCGGTGCCCCTAGCTGCGCGCGTCACAGTCTCCAAAGATGAAAGCCGCGACTTTATGGCCGTATTTCCAGGTGAGAGCCCCCCGCCCTTCAATTAGCATAACAATAGACAGTCATCATATCTTGCTCTGGCCAGATCTTGTGCGTGATCTCACCGGCGTGATGAAGTCCTACAATTGCAATGATGCTGCCAAATGGTTTGCCCAAGTGCTGCAATATAATGTGCCGCGAGGTAAGAAGAATCGCGGCATATTAACAGTTTTGACCTACAAGAATCTGGTGCCGGCCGAGCAGCTGACTCCGGAAAACATTAAGCTGGCTCAGTATTTGGGCTGGTGTGTGGAAATGGTAATATAATTAACAGACATTTGGTTTTCAACGTTCTAATCCGTAGCTTCTTGCAGCTTCAAAGCTTTTTCATCATCTCGGATGATGTGATGGACAACAGCACCACAAGACGTGGTCAGCCCTGCTGGCATAAGGTGGAAACTGTGGGTCTGACGGCCATCAATGATGCTTTGATGATAGAGAATGGCATGTACGCCATATTGAAGCAGCATTTCAGTCATCTGGATTGCTATGTGGCCTTGATGGAGCTATTCCATGAGATCACCTACATCACCACCTGCGGCCAGTCATTGGATCAGCTGAATGCCAATCGCAAGGTATCCGATTTCACCATGGACAATTACAAAGCAATTGTGGAGAATAAGACAGCCTACTACACCTTCTATCTGCCTTTTGCTCTCGCCATGCATTTAGCTGGGTAAATGTCCGCAGAATCCTACTTAAAGTCATTTCTATTAATAGTTTCAACCTTTAGCTACAAAGACGCCGAGGCATTCCGCCAGTCAAAGACAATTCTATTGGAAATGGGTCACTTCTTCCAAGTGCAAGATGATTTCCTTGATTGTTTTGGCAATCCAGAGATCACGGGCAAAATAGGCACAGATATACAGGACAACAAATGCTCTTGGCTGGCTGTGGTGGCCATGCAACGGGCCAATGCCGAGCAAAAGCAAATTATGGTTGACTGCTATGGACACAATGGTGAGTAGAAACGCCAGTAGCTGGGCACCAGAGAACTGCAGCGGTGTATCGCAATTTTCGCCACCTCAAAATACCCTTATTTATTAGATGAGTCGATATAATTCATATCTACATACAAAATACAATGCGTATACGCATTTACGAAGAGCCAAAACCATTTTTGTTACAATTTATTTTTGAACATTTCGACAAATCATTATCAATATCGTTTCACCGCCTACTACCGCATTTCAATATCGTAGACACCGCATTACTACCGCATTTTTAATATTTGTTATCAAGGCAAAATTTTTACTTTTACTACAGTTATAGAAGCATGTTAACAATGAGCGTGTTCAGCAGCATAAATCGATGACAAAAAATCGACTATTTTTGTTAGATTGTGCTGGTGAACGGGCATAAAGCGCAATCATGATTGCTATTTTTCGTGATTGTATTAGATGTGAATCTAACAAAGAAATAGTTTACACATAAACAAACATGCAATTTTGAGAAGCCAAATGCAAAATGAATGTGGAAACCTCTTTGTTTTTAATAAATGAAATGGCAGAGGACGTGGTTTCGCCAGTAGTTCACGGAAATTCGTGCAAGGCTCTGAAGGCTCCAATGGTTATTGCGGAGGAGGAGGGAATCTTGAAAAGCCGCCACTCCAAAAAGGAGAACATGGACACCACATCACGGTTTGTCAAGGCACTACCATTCAGCTCCTCCCAGAGAAGAGCTTGATAGGGATGCCCTTATCCTCATACAAGATAATCACAAGGAATGCAAAACGGCGCCTGGTTACGGAACGATGGAATAACCTTCCGGCTTGCGCTGTAGCTAGGGTCACGTGGTCCTCGTTTAACCTGAAACGGAAAACATCTTACTTCTGGTCTGGGCCATAGCGGGTCACTGCCTTATTAGCAGGCATGCAGTGGGCTTGGGCGTCGATGACAGCGATTTCTTTTGTAGAACAGGAGGAGACATTACTTCATCTTTTTTGCCATTGTCCAGCTCTTAGTAGAAGTAAACTCAAATCTTTTGGTCGCACTACTAGTTGGGACAGTACCAAAATTTAGAATGAACAAATTAAAGGATTATTTCATTATGTCCGGTGCATCGTTAAGGACTCATAGCTAGAGATGGGCTCGCGACGGGATTCCAGCGGGACCCGAGAGAAGAAGGGAATTAGGCGCGACGATATTGAATTAAAATTTGTTGGTCGGGATCGGGACGGGACAGCCGTGGTCGGGACGGGAACGAATTGTCCTTATTCGGCCATCTCTGCTCTTAGCCCATTGCCACTCTATTTAAATTATCATTTTTAGACCCTTCTTTGTGTGGATTAGAGTCCTTCTTAATGGTTAATGTATGTTTCGACAAAGGGAAAAGATTTGGCCATCGGATATTCGTTTTTATGCACTGCACATTCTCGCCGGGGCCCGGCTTACAACAAACATTAAATGGCTAACAAAGTCTTAAGGAAAATTCAAGGGGAGATTCAGGAGCAGTTGATGCTAGTGACGACGGTCATAAATATTTAGTAGTCAGATCTTCTTATATATATTAGGCTATTTGTTGTCAAAAATTCAAACCTTCCGCCAACATAAATATATCGATAACTTTGTTGCCTAAAAATTCAGTCAAACTCGTTCACCAGCAGACTAACACTTTTTTTTGATTGATGATTTTTGTTAGATGATTGGTGTATGCTGGTGAACGCGCCGTGAAAAGCACAAAGTATAATGAGTGAAATAAAAAAAATGAACCGTGAACAGGTCCGTGGGGTTTAAAATAGCTTTTTGTAATACAAAGAGGTGAATTAGTTTTTATTTTTAGATTAATTTTTTTTTTTTTTTGGAATAGACAATTTTTGGTGTTTGATTTTGAACAGAAATATTTTTGTTCTTAATTCTAAAATATATTAAATTCTTGAAATTTTTGTTGCTGCGTAGGGTTTAATTTATAAAGTGGCAAAAATAGAAAAATAAAATTGTTTAAAGTCTCAAGAATTATACGAAATATAATATGTCATGACTTTATGGCCACTTGTGTCAAATTGGTAAAGCAGCATTCGTCGTCTTGGGGATACCAGCAAACGTTATTAAGAAGATTGACACAATTTGGGTTCAAAATTTGAGCTTGTGGCATAAGGCTGCGTTTTTTTATATCCTCCAGCCGACAAGAGGACTTAAATAGCATAAGGTTGCTAGCATATGCAGCATGACGATTGATGAGTCAGACCCCATTTCGACGATGGATTCATCTGACAGTTTATCTGTACACAATATACCACTAGCTCCTTGTCACAAAGATAGCGTGTTTTTATACACTTGGAGAGGGTATATTAAAATTGTCCGGATGTTTGTAACGCACAGAAGGAAGCATCTCCGACCACATAAAGTATATATATTCTTGATCAGCGTGACGAGCTGAGTTGATATAGCCATGTCCGTCTGTCCGTCCGTCTGTTTCTATGCTATCTCCTCCGTCAGTTTTAAAGCTATCGTAACTAAACTTTGCACAAAGTCATTTGGTACAAATACGCTGCACATTTGTCGGAACCGGCCGGATCGGATGACTATAGCATATAGCTGCCATAGGAACGATCGGTTGAAAAAGTAGTTTTAGTGAGAAAAATTTTTTGTTTTCAATGCTATCGCTCCCAACCCTCGTATTTATGAGTTCTTTATGCTTTCACATAATTTCAGCAAGTTTTATGCAAATCGGGCAACTATATAGTATAGCTGCCATACAAAAGATAGGTCTGAAAAAAGTTTTAGTATGAAAAACTTTTTGTTTTCAATGCTATCGCTCCCAAATTCGTTACTGATCAATATGATATGCTAACACATAATTCTGTCAAGTCTGATCCAAATCGGACGACTATAGCATATAGCTGCCATAGGAATGATCGGTCGAAAGAATAGTTTTAGTGAGAAAAACTTTTTGTTTTCAATGGTAGCGTATTTTTACGTTCGAATTATAAACATTATCAGTCTCAACACAATTTTAGAGAGTTTGATCATAATCGGATGAATATATCGTATAGCTGCCATATAAAAAACTGGCAGGAAAATATCATGCTCCAAGGGTATATAAACTTCGGTCGAGCCGAAGTTAGCTTTCCTCCCAGACGCCCAATGAGATATGCGGACACGTTAAAGACAGAGGATGGGGGGTAGCGAAGACAAAAGAAATTACCCTAAGCTGTCAAAATTGGCTTTTCAAGTGCACAAAATACCAGCTAGCAGCGCAGCGTGAGTTTTCTTTAGCTGGAAATATTATTACGGAAAAGAGGAATAGACTCGGCCCGCAAAAATAACCCAAAATTTCAAAAATACGATATTCAAAATGCGGTAGTAGGCGGTGGTACGATATTGAAATGCGATCATTGCGGTAATGCGGTGTTTGCGGTGTAAGTATAGTACTTACTCATACCGCAATTTTTTGAGTATACTTAAAGTCAAAAAAAACAGCACCGCATGCAGTTCTCTGGTGGGCACACATTCAATTATACCCCTTCTGCCTTTTTAGATCCCGACAAGGTGGAGCGTGTCAAGGAGCTGTACAAAGAGCTGAGCCTGCCTACCACCTATGCCACCTTTGAGGAGGAATCTTATAATATGATCAAAACTCACATTCAACAAACTTCACGCGGTGTACCGCATCAGACCTTCTTGCAAATTCTCAACAAGATATATCAAAGGGATTCCTAGGACGCGATATTTATACATTTTAAAATTTTTTAGTGTAATTTTTAAGCATTTATCTGAGAGATTTTTACCACAACATAAAACAAAAAGTTGTCTTTAATCATCTGTGAAGTCAAATGGAGCAAACGCCTTGCGGAAGTCTTCTACATGTGCCACCTCATCTTCCCTTTCCAGCAGACATTCCTTCCAATTCACTTTCTCGTCACAGTTCAGCAAGTTCTCGGAACAGAAAACATCCCTGGAGAAGTGGGAGATTAAGCAAAACAGATGACATCAGTGGTTCCATTTGTTACTCACCTGGCGAAATGCAAAGGAAAATGCTTCATTTGTCTGGTAATCAAGGTGCTATCATCGGGTAGCTCAGCTATAAAATAGGGTCCCATTTCGGGTAGCATTTTGGCTGAAGTCAAGGCGGGCAGCGTTTCAAATTCCAGATTAAACTCTTCAGCTTTGTCCTGCATTAAAGGAAATATATTTAGATATTATACCAAATTATGTTTCAGATGAATTCCCCACCTCAAAACTATGCTTAATCTTCCAGGCATAGCCCTCCTCGAAGGCCAACACATTTATCTGCAAATGCACAGACTTGTAATGCCGTTCCGTAAAGCACACCACCTGGCCCAGTGTCTTGAAAAACTTTCTCAGCGCATTTTTAAATTTGTCCAACTCAAGCCAATCTTCGGCGCTCAATTGTGCCGCACAGGGTATGTGCTTGGTGGACAGAATCATCACATGATTACTGTTAATGGGTCCCTTGGCCAAGGCCAAATAGAAATGATCACCCACTGTGATAATCAAATGCTTTTCCACATCCGGCGAGGATAAACAAAACCAGCATTTCTCTAAAATTAAAAGGATTAGTAAAGTCCTTACATTACAGTCATTAAACCTCACCTTGGTCAATTTGTTGTATTCGTGGACGCTTATCCCTGTGGCCCTGCCCACCCTGACGCTTACGATTCCCACTCGAGTCCATGTCATAAAAGTATTGACGATTTTCCGACTGCAAAGTAATTAGTTTGTTACATTTTGATTTACTATTTTGCTGTCTACTCACTGTCTCATTTTTGTTAATGGCTCCACCCAAATCCAATCCTATGAACGGACACTCTATCTCATTGGTTGTCTTTTGCACCAGATCCATTAAACGTGACTTATCCACCGGTTTGAGACTGAGCGCATATATATACTTTGCCTTCTCCTTGTTGCCCACCTCAGCCAACGAGATGAAACGTGTGCAGAGCTCAAACTGTGTGCTCTCATCCTTGGGCATGCGAAAGGGCGGGCATTCAAAATAGCTGCCATTGAGGGCGCAGAAATGATAGCGAGGCTTAATCTCTCGGCACAGGAACGATATCAACTTGGAGGCTTTGGCCTGAAAATTGGCAAATTAAAATTGTTTACTTCAGCAAAAGCGACTCTACTCACATTCTCCTGCTCTTGCAGGCCATAGGGCCATTGGGATGTAAGCAAAACATCTACGCCTCGATACTCTGTGGAACAGTTTTTGGACACCAGGCAAGAGTTGCGCACAGCTCCAATGTCATCTTTGCTGAACTCATGACCGGCGGTCACAGTTCCAGCCGCTTCCAGACCGCTTAAATATGCTATCTTTACACCACTGCTCAGGGTATACACACCACGTCTGCCCAGGTATGTCAGATTCGAGCATATTTCGCCATCCTCCAGCTGCTCATAGTAAGTCTCGTGTTCCTTTCGATTGGGACCCAAAATATATGTGGGCACGGTGACTGCAAATAGATTACAGCTATAGAGAAGGACAGTTGCAGTTTGAATTACTTACTATGCTTGAATCCATTTTTATAGGCAATCAGCTCCTCGTTTTGTTGCGCCTCGCCAAAAAAATCACCCACACAACATAGAATTTCAAAGGGCCCGGCTTTTTTGTTTACCTGCTCGACCCGCTGGAACAATTGCTTGAACCGACCTCGAACATCGCCCACAACTAAACTAAGTGGGATGGGGGATAAATAATAATTTTGAATTTTAAAAATTGCAAACAAATATTTCTCACATTTTTGTTGTGGTGTCCATGTCGTCGTCAGCTGTTTTTTATAAGAAAATGGCGGGAACTCTTATGCGTCAGTGTTGTCAACTCTCCAGCGAGCTAAATCAACATTTAAAAATAGCTAGAAAAAGCTAGACAATTTTGCAAAACAGCTATATAAAAGCTATTACAGTGAATATCGTTTATATGCAAAAGCTATAATACAGCAATATTAAATGCATTTAAGCGATATTTGCATCAAACGGTAATCGGTATTATGCAGGTCATATCGGTTGTTAGAAAAAAAAATGCATATAAGAAATTCAGTTAATTATGTTCTTTTTATTTTAATGACAGATTGCTAATTCAATTAATTTTTTTGATGCTAAATCACATCACGTCTTAAATGTCGCATGGAGTAAGAGTCGTTGGCAGAGTTGGCAACGCCCCTACACAAAAAAAGACGTTTGAACCCAGAAAAAAATACAGAAAACGGACAGATTTTTTTAAAAGGACAAAAAAGAATACAAACTATTTTTTTCTTATTAATATATTAAAAAATTAAATGAATATCAATATTTTCGTTCAATTCATACTTCATCGAGAATGGTGCTGTATATCTTTAAAAAAAATTTCATTAAAATTTATTTTATTTGCTTCAACTTTCTATTTGGATCTTATGATCATCCTGTAAAACTTTCAAGCAGATCCGAAAATATGTTTTACAAAAATAAACAAAAACAATTTTTTTTTAAATGATAAAATTTTCCTCGACCCACATAATTTTACAAACTTTATATCTTTTTTTTGTCAAAAAACTTCAGAAAAAGGTATAAAAGTGGCTTTTGAAAAAAAAAAAAAATTCACTTGGAAATTTTTGGAGATTTTTTTTACCGTTTTGACGAATTTTGACCCAAATTTCTTGAGAACTCTTTAACCGATTTTGATATCAAAAAAATTTTTCGGTGAAAGCTAACACCCAAATGCATCGAATCCATGATTGAAATCTATCAAAAATAATTTTAGTTTTATTGAAAACAGTTTCGAATTTAGAAATGCGATTATCTCGGAACCACTTTTTCCAAAATGGTTATAAAAATTGAAGGAGTAGCTGTTGACTAGGGTTGTCGAAAATATTATCGATATATTGAAATATCGATATTTTTGCCCAAAATGAAGAATATCATTATCGAATATTTTTCGGAGGCGTTATATCCGATATCGAATATTTTTTGGTGATATTTTTCGGGGATATTTTTATTTTAGCGTTCGGTCACACTGTTGTGAATAATTGTTTCGTGTGCGAAAATGTTTAAAAGTTATTTTATTAAAGTTGATGCACAGAAATCGCAGTGCAATAAAGCAAGGCAACTCAACAAATATAAAGGTGCACTTAAAAGCAAAGCATGGAGATGCTTGGCAGAAATGCAACTTATCAACGGCAAATGTAAGTATATGTATATCATTTTGAATTCTGGGAATTTGTGTTCTTCTGTTTGCAGATAATGGACGTAAATCAAATGAAATGTCGAAAGCTGTGTTACGTAAGATATGCAAGGACAATCTTCCTGTCCGCTGTGTGGAAAAATAAGGGTTTATGTACCTTATGAGCAAATGCGTGCCCTTGTATAAAATGCCACCTCGCTCAAAGGTGTGTATTTTTAATTAGTATACTCTATCCATCCCCACCTCCACTTACCAACGACCAGGCGTTTTATTTGGGTAATATGTAAAATCATTAAAATTTATGATCTCGTCTTTATTTAAAGGTAACAGAATTGATTGAAGAAATGTATGATAATTGTAAGGATAAAGTGAAACAGGCGTTTCAGCAAATCTATATTTGTGCATTCACCTGCGATGCCGTTACCATTACCAACTCTAACCTATCTGACGGGACCCTATTAAGTTCTGGTTTGCAGAGAATGACGCATTGCCAGTGCTTTCTGACTTGGGATTGTCATATCTTATTACACCGGGAAGTGTGAATGACCGATGAGCACATAACTCACGCGTTTCCTAAACTCTTTGTCTAACGATTAAGTTATCAGAAGTTTCGAAGATTTAACTGAATAAGTTTTTTATGCTTTGTAAATTGAATGCTCTAGTTTGAAAGATGATGAATTAAAAAAGTAAACAAGCTTTCGTTCCATAAAATATAAACGTTACATGAAAAGTTGTCAGATACTTTTTATTTGTATATGAAAATAAATAATAAATATGTTGTTATCGTGACGTTCTCTGCCAATTGCAGAGGAAATCAAAACGCGTGTGTATGTTTGCTGGTCTAACAATCACCAGGACAGGGGAATAAATTATTGGATCTGTATTTTAATTTACCATTGTTTGCCCTGCAACGGGACCCTATTAAGTTCTGGTTTGCAGAGAATGACGCATTGCCAGTGCTTTCTGACTTGGGATTGTCATATCTTATTACACCGGGAAGCTCCGTGTCATCGGAACGATTGGCATCGGCTATAAAAAGTGTGGTTTCTGACACCAGAAGCCGAATGACCGATGAGCACATAACTCAACGCGTCTTCCTAAACTCTTTGTCTAACGATTATTGGTAAAATCAGAAGTTTCGAAGATTTAACTGAATAAGTTTTTTTATGCTTTGTAGTTCGAATGCTCTAGTTTGAAAGATGATGAATTAAAAAAGTAAACACTGCTTTCGTTCCATAAATATAAATTCATGAATAAGTTTTCAGAACTTCTTATGTTGTATATGAAATAAATAATAAATATATTTTGTTAATGTACGTTCTCTGCCCAATTGCAGAGTGAAACCAAAACGCGTGTGTACTGTTTGCTGGTCTGATTTCAAGTCGTTTTAATGATTTCATATATGTTCGATTAAGGTGCATAAAACAATGTTGCGTTGCCCTCTTGAAGAGAGAGATCAACAGATATGTTTAGATCAGGGCATAATACCGGAACTGGAACCGGAACCGTTAACCGAAATAAACCGTTTCAAATTCCGTACCGGAACCTGAATCGAAACAAATTTTTTTTTGGGTTTACCGTTATTATTGGAACCGGCATAACCGGAACGAAACCGAAACGTTGGTACCGGTACAGTTTCGGTTTTTTTATTTTTGCAGAGCGCATTGTAGTTTCAGTCAGACGTTTGTAATGGAAAAAAAGCAATCATAAAACGACCTTTACACGTTGCCAGATTTTCTTTCAACTTTTTAGGAGTCATAACATTTGAGCATTTATCGATTGCCCCACGCGTTGGAGCTCAACCTACAGGATACCAAAATATTTGCTGGCGGAAGACACCTTCAACTCTTGCTCCCATTTTGCGGCTGCAGATAAGGACTTTCTTCTGAACCGGAAAGTGTGGGACTCAGTTCGCGAAATTGTACGCATATTTGAACCAGCGGAGGCAGACACAACTAAACTTAAAGCCGAAAATCGAGTTTTGGGCGATTTTGATTCCATTTGGATTCACTGCAAATTGGAAATATAAAAAAAAAAACCTTCTCTCTTGCAAAATCGTATTTTCAGGAATAAGGAAAAGCGAGAGAAATCCCTTTTTGAAAACAATGCTTTTCTATGTGCAATATTTTTGGACCCTAGGTCTAACGTAACGCTAAGTACTGAGCAAAAAAATACCGATCTTTTACATAATATTTAAAAGTTAAAATTCTGGTTCATTTGAATGCGCCGACGAAGTTGAGGCATATTGATTTTGATTCTTGGTAATAATCCTCTAGAAAGTTCCCAGAATTGTGTGCGATTTCAAAAGTTGTTCTTTCTGTTCCATAATATACTACTGGTGTTAAATATATAATGAATCCGCTAAGAAGTTCATGGCTAACAAAATTCAATCAATTATGTACGGTCACAAGAATGCTATATAGTGGACGTTTAAAATTCGAAGTTAAATTCGAAAACTAATAATACATAAAATATAAATGAGCATATAATGTAATCATTAGATGAATTTTACTTCAAATGTAAACCATTTCATTTCGTGTTGAATTTTGATTCGTTTTATTAAACAGGAATAAAATGATTTAGATTTATCTCAGAATTTAGTTTTTCCAGTATTAAAAATAACTATTACTTATATCGGTTCGTACCGGTACGTACCGGTATACCGAAAAAAAAGGGGTACCGTATCGAAATCGAAAACCGAAATGGATATTTTTAACCGAAACATTCATTTCGGGAGGTACCGGTATCAGAACCGGAACCGAAATTCGTTTCGGGATTATGCCTTGGTTTAGATACATGGTTGTTTTGTGTAGAGAATACAAATGTGAGTAATACTGTAGGAGTACAATGGGATACAAAAGAATTCAAACTAACAAATATTTGATATACTATATGAGGCTCAAACAGTTAATTTAATAAATATACATTAAATCTATATTTTTTTGCGAAGTCAGTTGTTGTTCTTATTACGAGTCAAATGACGCCTCAATTACCTCAATAGACCTGTTCATAGTTAAGATCCGGGCTTTTATTGAGAAATATCGATAATATCGATAATGATTTCGACACCGATAATTTTTTCGAAATGATATTTTCAATATCGCCAAAAATATCGATATAGATATTTTTGAAATATTCGACAACCGATTTTCAAATTTTTTAAGAACCCACCATTCTGGTGTGAACTAGGATATCTTTGATCCGATCCAAAATATCCATAATGAAACTACGTTTTCTTGATGTTTTTATTGGACAACGTGAATTGTGTTGAATTTAGCTATAATTACACACTTGAAAAGTGTATATTAATTTGGCCCAGAAGTTTGCAACGCATAGAAGGAATCATCTCCAACCACATAAAGACAGGGTTGCCCATATTCGACGGACCCATGTTTTTTTTTTAAAAAATCAAAGAAAAAAATAAAATTTGGCGGTTGGCAATCTTAATCATTTAATTTGTTCCAAGTAGATTTGTTTACATCAATTTTGGAATATGATATCTCTCAAATGGCCGCCTCTGGCGTTGATGGCGTATTGTGCCCCTTTTTGCAGCATTTTCCATCGATTTCGCCAACATTTCGGCCGGAATAGCGGCTATTTCTTCACGAATGTTGTCCTTGAGCTCTTCTACGGTCCTTGGCTTGTTAACGTAAACCTTTGACTTCAAATATCCCCACAAGAAGAAGTCAGGCGGCGTCAAATCGGGCGAACGCGGTGGCCAGTCCAAATCACCACTTTTCGACATCAAACGGCCCGGAAACAATTTCTTCAGAAAATCGATTGTTATGCGACTTGTGTGCGGTGGAGCGCCGTCTTGTTGAAACCAGAACTGCCTCATACGCTTTCGACGAATAATTGGCATCACAAAATTGGTCATCATGTCGCGATAACGCTCCTGGTTGATGGTAACAGCATGGCCATTTTCATTTTGGAAGAAAAACGGCCCAATGACCGTTTTCGCACTAACGCCGCACCAAACTGTGACTTTTTCGTCATGAAGAGGCACTTCTTGAATCTCCTGAGGATTTTCAGTGGCGTAAATACGGCAATTTTGCTTATTTACGGTCCCATTCAATGTGAAATGTGAAAATGCCAAATTTTTTAAAAGCACGTTGAGTTTTCACAATTGACTTGTTCTGTTGAATGTAAATTTCAACTATTTCAGAGCGCTCGCGTGGCGTGTATTGTTCCATGGTAAAAATCTGCTAGGACTGACGCTTCAAACGCGGTATGTCATTAAGCGATCTGACATCTCTGTCAAAAGTTATGGCGTTGCCAGATGGGTCCGTCGAATATGGACAACCCTGTATGTCGGAACCGACCGGATCGGATGACTACTTCTTGTAGCTGCCATACAAATGTTCGTTCGAAAAATGGTTTTTAGTGAGAAAAACTGGTTTATTCTCAATATTATCGCTCTCAAACACGGTCATGGGTAATATGTCATGTTTTTAAGTTGATTTGCGAAGTTTGGTCGAAGTCGCTAACCGTTGTGACAAGCAATTTCAATGCATTAAAACTTCGGTACAGACGAAGATCATTGCTGTTGTCAAAAATTTTTAACTTAAAAATAACTTCAATATTGAATGTATTGGCTCTTTATTTTTTCGTAAAATATTTTCATCAAATTTATTTTTTATTTTTTTCAAGTTCGACATCCGGAATAAGTGTACTTATGCAAAATACGCTAAGTTACAAAAGGGTATCAAAGTCGTAGCCCAAGCATAAGTTTTTTAGATGTCTTCTTAAAAAACATCGTCCAAAATATTTATTCGGGAATCTGGTGGAACTATTTTTGTTTTTTAAGAAATTATCGTCTTTCGGTATGTTGAAACTTAAGGGCGCAATGAACCGATTCTCGATTATTTGATTAAATTAATTAAAACAGGGTTGCATCGCTTTGAAAAATCCTTATCGAAGGCGTAAAATAAATATGGAAGAGATGCCACATAGTTTCAATTAAAAAAGTGTGTGAGTGACTTAGAAAAATTAAAAAAGGATGGGTAAAGGATAAAATAAAATAAAAAAGACATTTTTTCCGGATAGGGGACGTTTCAAAATTTTTCCGGAAATCTCACACACATGAGTCACAAATATATTTTATCAACTAAATATTTTATTTGTCTTTTCAATATGAGACTATCTTACACAAATTGACTTTGTATTTTAATATTATTTAAATAATGTAAAAAAGAGTAGTAAATTTTAATTGTTTTTGAGCTATTACTTTCAAAAACGTGATTATATAAAAAAGCTGAAAATTTGATAAATTAGAGGAGACAAAAACTATGCATTAGTATTTTCTAAAATAATTTTCTGTCCTCAGACCATTTTTCAGAATTTTTTAAACTTGATAAAAATTCTATTTTATATTATTTATTAAAGTCCAACAATTTGTATCTTATGGGTTGATCCCGCTGTCCATGGCCCATTGTTGAGTGTCATTTAGTCACGAGCCGCATCCGAGTCATGGATATGCAAATGCAAAGCTAACTTTTATTTTCAAAGAATTACAGCAACAACAGCTACTACTACATGAACCTGCGCAGCAAGACCAGCATGCTATAACATTGCTGGAGTATCTGAAAAATGAGAACAAAATCATTGCATACCCAAGGGCTGACCGACCTCGATTCAAATCTTACAATCGTATAAGTGCCCAAGGTGAAGGGCAGAAACGGCCTGGCCACATATTCCAAAGGCTTCTGGGAGCGCAGAATGACAAACAATATGTTCCGCTGTATGTAGACAGGTCGGGTATGCCAATCGTTGATATCAAAAGCGGCCTGTGACACTTCAATGGACTGCCAAGTGAACAAGCAAAGAGCATTATTAAAATTCTTATTTTACCTTGACTTAACCCACCTGACTGTGGACTAAAGTTCCGGCTAGACACCAATAGGACAGCTGTGTAAAAGTGATGACCATAAAGATCATAAATTTAGCGGCCACCTTCGCATCAGTAGCAGCCATGGTCTCAAACGTGGACATGGAAACCATAGCAAAGCTGGCAATCAGTTGAGCTACAAAGGCGCCATAGAACACACGATTGTTCTTTTTTACAGTGCTGGAAGAGAAATGTTACTTATTTGCTGTGGTACACTCGGAAAAAACAGGGAAACTCAAAATCAAGCCACAAAATCTGAGTTCACATTTTTTCTTCTTTTTTAAAACTCACCAAAGTGTGGTAAGAAATGATATAAATGATACATAAGTGTACCCTCCTACCTTATTATGTGTTGATGAAATTTTACTATTCTGCAGAATTCCTCATGGAATTGATCATCGCTGACCTGCAACTTGCCCAACTTGCGCATTTCAATGCACAGAATCTTAAGGTTGAGCGCTGTCTGCAATAAAGTGTGTACACCCAGGAGATCAATTTGCATAATAGTCATCAGATCGTGGAAGTTGGTAATGCACTGCCAAATATACAAGAACCAGTGAGCTCTGGGATGTTCATCTGCCCGATGCAAGTTGTATGGATAATTCACATGAAAAGGTAAATCGGTTTTTCCCACCAAGGGTTGCATACAAATCGCTACTTGGAACAGGAACATAAGCATTAGGACACTAATGATACCAATGGATTCGGCCAGATAACAAAGACGCTGCCAACCCAAAATCTCCGCATCATTGTTGTGTGGCCTCAGTACCAATTGATAGTAATCGAAGTCCTCAATGACTTCGTCTATTTCGTTGGCGCGCAGATGAATGCAGATAACTTTAGTGTAAATTAGAATGATCTTTAAGGAAAAAAGGTGTAAGTGGGTAAAGTGTGTGTTTGTGGAGCAACTTACTCCAATTATCCAAACCATATCGTCACCCATATCAACCACATTCTTGGACTCATGCACCGCACTAACAACCGCAATGAGAAAAAACGTTAAATTGCCCACGATAAAGAAATGACATAGCCGATATAGTGGATTAGCCGACCACTTCTTGTTGGGATAGAGAAAAAGTAGACTGCAAAGAAATAGCTGGAGATAGACACTAGATACTGATGCTGGTGTAGAACTGGCAAAAACATCGAAACATCGATTTTTCATATGTTTGAGAAACATCGATATAATCTTTAGGAATCGATTTAAATCGGAAAAAAATTTACCGCTACTTGGAGAAGCGTCGCCGGCGAAACTGGTTCTAAGGACAAGAATAAAATTATAAATAGTTTTAGAAATAGTCTAATTCATTTATAATATTGTTTTAGAACAGGGATGGCCTCTGGTTCCTCCCAGGGGGCGAACACGACCCCAACGCTTGCCGAAGCTGAGACCAAAAGAGCAGAAAGCCGTCATTCGCTCGCCAGAGTTCGAAGCGATTAGGTCGAAGCAAATTCTCTTCGCTTTATATTCGCACACCAATACTCTCTTACTTTTTGGCCTCGCTCGGCCATCGCTGTTTTAGAATAACTAATATTGGTTTTAGAGAATAAAGGTAGACAATTTTTGAAGGTCTTGTAAACATATTAACATTATATGATAACAAACATATGATAAAAGAGGATTTTTGTTGATTTGGAAAACATCACAGATTGTTGCTTTGGCTCTTCTAGTCGCTGAGATCTAGGGGTTCATACAGTCAGGCGGACGGACAGGGACGGACTCTGCTATCGATGCTGATCAAGAATATATCGCACATGTTTACCTAAAGAGGCATAACTCAAAATTTATTATTTTCGGGCTTACTTGGTATCAACAAGTTGCTAACACTGTTCATCATGCAAATATCTAACATCACAAATGATATTGTTTGATGTTTAATTGTTGTTTGCAAACAAAAGTACACTGAAGGAAAAATCGCATTGTAAAAACTAATACATTTTGGTATTAAATTCAACTAATTTGCTCTTTGATTTAACTATAAACATATTTAATCACCAAATTTTCTTTGTGCGTTCCATATGAACAATCTGATGAATTCGAACTTGAGAATTACACGTGGTCTCAAGTTTTTAGGCAGATGGTAGATTCAATTCAAAACAAGAAGTGTAATAGACACTTTGGCACCAGCGCGTGCCATAGCGCAATCGGTAGGGAGAGACGGCATTCCAATAGTGTTTCAAAACAAGGGCCTCGAGTTCAAATCCCAGCAGAGTAAGTTGGGATTTACACGATGAATCAATCTTCAAGAATTTTTCAAAGTAGGCTTGAAAATCAACGGAACTCTACTAGATTTGTTGAATGTATAGAATTTCACTTTTTTCTCTCGCTTACTGAGAAAACTTCATGCATTTTAACTTAAAGTGTAAATCCCGTCTAAGTAAACATTTTAAAATTCAATCTCTATAAATATAAAAGAGAGTGTCCTGACTGACTGACTGACTGATTCACTGATTCACTGATTGGCAATCATCGCACAGCCTAAACGTTAAGAGATAGAAAGCTGAAATTTGGACAGGAGTTTCTGTTAGTGGTGAAAGTGCGTACTAAGACGGGGTTTTGGAAAATTCCACCCGGAAAAGACGGAAAAGCGTCGGAAAAGTTTGTATGGGAAAAATGTTATTTTTCATCCGATTGACTTGAAATTTGGTTTGTAAGCATAGTACGCGAAATAATTCGACACGTGTTTTCCCGATTTTGGAAAATCCGCCCACGAGGAAAATGGCCGGAAAATTCAGCATGAAAAAATTCACAGAAAACTATTTTTCATCCGATTGTCTTGAAACTCGGTTTGTAAGGATAGAATTCGAAATTAATTGAAATGTGATTTTCTGATGTTGGAAAATTTGACCTGACGGTCGGAAAATTCCCGGAAAATTCTGCATAAAAACAACTGTTTTTCATCCGATTGACTTGAAACTCGGTTTGTAAGGATAGAATACGGAATAGTTTGAAATGTGATTTTGCCATGTCGGAAAATTCGAAAAACGGCGAAAAAAAATTTGCATCCGATTGGCTTGAAACTCGGTTTGTAAGAATAGAATACGAAATAGTTTGAAATGTGATTTTCCGATTTTAGAAAATCCGCCCAAGAGGAAAATGGCCGGAAAACAAAAAAAAATTCTCTGGTTGAAAAAACTACACCCGATTGGCTTCAAAATCGGTTTGTAAGGAAAGTGGGGGAAATAAATTGAACAAGTAGGAAAATATGACCTCACGGTCGGAAAATTCCCCGAAAATTCTGCATGAAAATAAAATATTTTTCATCTGATTGGCTTGAAACTCGGTTTGCACTGACAGAATTCGAAATAAAATGAAATGTGATTTTCTGATGTTGGAAAATTTGACCTGACGGACGGAAAATTGCCGGAAAATTCTGCATGCAATTAAACTATTTTTCATCCGATTGGCTTGAAACTCGGTTTGTAATGAAAGAATACGAAATAGTTTAAAATGTGATTTTCTGAAGTTGGAAATTTTGACCTGGCGGTCGGAAAAGTCCCGGAAAATTCAGCATGAAAAAAAACTATTTTTCATTCGACTGGCTTGAAACTCGGTTTGTAAGGACAGAATACGAAATAATTAAAAATGTGATTTTTCAATGTCGGAAAATCCACCCCAGGAGTTTAACGCCTGGAAATTCTACGTGCAAAATAAGTATTTTTCATCCGATTGACTTGAAACTCGGTTTGTAAGGTCAAAATGAGAATTCATTTGTGTTTTCATTTTCCGATGTTGGAAATTACGCCGGGATACCCTCTAGGAAGTGAATGGGATGTGGGTGGGATGTGGAAGGGATGTGGGCGGGAAGTGGTGGGAACTGGGGGGAAAGGAGGTGGGTGGGAATTGGGTGTAGAGTGGGTGGGATGTGGGTGGGAGTTGGAGGGAAAACCCATCAGCAAAGTTCGATTTCTGGGTTCTACTTGGTATTATTATATCCAATATTGTTTGGTTTTATACTGTTGAAGGCGCAGCGAAGCGCGTCGGGTTATTTGCTAGTCTATATATATAAATCCGTACGCCCGACTGACATATTATCAACCCACAGCCTAAACGGCTTATCCTACAGGTCTGATATTTGGCATAGACCTTCGTTTAGTTATGCAGGCGCGCACTAAGAAAATAAAATTTGGAAAATTTTCTCTGCAGTGTTTGATTAGGCCAATTAAATGTTTGTTTGAACATAACGGTTGTAGCGCTCAGGCAATGTTGTGGAATGAGTTGATTTGCTGAGAGCGCGAGAGAGAGTGAGAGCGTGCTGTGTGCGTGTGTGAGTGTGTTTTTTTTCACAAAAAACAAACAAAAAATCAAATAGCGAACAGCCTCATCCGATTGAATTGAATCTTATGGCACATAGAAAACACATCGATAGCTCTAACAATATGTTGACCGTATTTTACAAAAAAGTAGTTAAAATTTCACAAAGCTAAAAGCCAAAAAATCTATCAATGCTGTGAACTGTTGTCCTCTTTTGTTATTGGTGGTGGTACGTGATCTCAACGATATTATCAGAATAGTGATGGCACACATCAAAAACAATAAACAGTGTTGCCAAAACAGCTTATTTTTCAATTTAGCCTTTGCAGATCAAAAATCAGAGGGCAGCGGGAATTGTGACCTTTATTAAAAATATATTTATTGTTTCCGCTTTTAAAAACGAAAAGTTAAATTTGCTTCTTATTTTTTCTATTTTTAAGAAATGAAGTTTCTCTGTTTTGGTTGCCGCATAATAAAGACTAAATAAGTACACATGATCAAGTTGTTACATAATCTCATACTGTGTTGATTTACATTAATTGATCAGAAAAGACTATTCTGGAGATCTAATATTAAACAAATGAATATAGGTACGCACTTATAAATAAAATGTCCCTTGACATTAAATTCCTTACATAGTCCATAGGAAGAAGAATATACTATAGTCTGTTCAGCATTCACAAGACAGTAAGGGAATAATTTTTAATTCTGGAAATTCCGCGCGACTTGAAAATTTAGTTTTGTCCCTTACAACGGGACGGGATAGAATTTAGTATGTGTACAGGCCACTGCATTTTCCACGCCTTACTTAATCCTCTTTTCCCAGATTTTGAAGTTATGTGCAAACGTAGCGAGACATAGAGATAGCGTAATATTGAAACTCGAAACTGTCCAAAAATTAAGCAAATGAAGCCAATGATATTAAAAAGAATTTGCATTTTAACAAATAGATTAAATACAAACTTAGTGTTCAAAGAGCTATACAATTTTTTCTACTTACTACGATTTTTTCAAAACTCCCAAGACGTGGTTGTAGAGCACGTAATATTGAGACGAAGTCGTTCTGCGGGTTCCTCCGGTCGGTTCCGAATATTAGTTAGCTCGATAGCTAAAACTGTAGTTCGCGTTGAAACAGACAACACGAAAAAAAAGCTTAATCGACTCACGTCATCTGATCAAGAATATATAACTTAAGTGATCGGAGATGATTCCTTCTATGCGTTAAACATAATTATAATAGATATTGAAATAATGAAAATGATAACAAGTCAACTCAATAATAAATAATTTTGAGTTGTGCCTTTATAGTCACTTGTTACTAGTTAACTTATGGTATTGGGGATGCTTCCTTCTGCCTGTTACATACACGAATTTTAAGATACCCGTTTTACTCTACGAGTTACGGGAATAATTATACTCCCTCTGATGAAACCATTTTATGAAAAGACTCAAAGACTTTATAGGTGGAGGGGCTCACATATGCCCGGCTGATGACGAAAGTTGAGCGATTTTAAACCGCCTGCTTAAGGCCAAGTAGATTTAATGCTTACGGGTTTCCTTCCATATGACCTGGTAGCCGGTAAGTAACAATAAAATAACAATAAAAAAAATAAAAATAAAAAAAAAAAAAAAAGAAGAAGGGGAGGAGAGAAAGGAAAGGGGAAGGAGTAGAAAAGAAAAAAAAAAAAAAAAAAACAAAAAAAAACAACAAAAAAAAAAAAAAAAGAAAAAAAAATAGAAAAAAAAAAGGAACAACAATGACAAAGAAAAAGAGAAAAATTAGCAATTTATTTAGAACAAGAGCCCGGGAGCGAGAAAACCCAAAAGATATTTTTAATTGCAAAGAGGAAGGAACAATTAAACGTTTTAACTAGAGAAGGTTTTAAAGGCTTAAAGCGAGTAAAACTAAGGTTGTGAACAAAGTAAAGAGATAAGAATAAAAAACCGCAGAACAGCGTTGAGAGATGATAGGAGAACTCGGAAGAAACAAGACCAGAAAAAAAAGCTTCAAAGGTCGGTATTTTATTTTTATATTTACTTTTTCAAAACAAAAAATTTTCTAATTATTAATTTTATTTTTAACTGAGTAGAACAAAAATGATTTATTTATTACAATTAATTTAAATTCATACAACTAAATTAATTCAAGGTGCAACTAATTAGTTCTAAGTTAATTGAATTAAATAAAAAAATTATTAGGTTCATTATGAAAATTTAATTATTACCAGGACACCCCTGACAATAACGGACAGTCGCACATTTAAAAACAAAGTAACGTTCAAGAGCTCTTTGTCAAATACAGAAAATAAATTTTATTTTTATTGTGACTAAAATTGATTATCTCATCTGTAAAAGGATTAAGCCCTTAAAGTAGACTTGGTAATTATCTTTTTAGGCTAAAAACTAAATTATTTTATACCTTAACTGGCCGACTTTTTGAATATCTGGTGGATTAGTTGATTGTATGACTACAAGTCTACGTATGATATGTAAATACAAAGCATACTGAAGGGCATTACTCATAAATTGGTGTATAACGTGTATAAGTCGATTAATACAGTCAGAATTTAAAAACGATTTTAATCGATTATAATCGACTTTTTCCTAAAATTTTAATTAAAATTAAAATTTTAATTTTTTGCCACCTCTCTGCTGGTGTCATGCAACATACATCAAAATCGCACGATGGTAATTCAGAACAAGACGCGGCGGACGCGACTTCTGCCTAAGCACAGGCAGAAACTCATCAAAGAAGCCGCGCACTAGGCGAAGATTTGATTTATAATCAGCGTTAGACATGGAACTGTAACTGGAAGTTAGTAGGCTGAGGTCTGCTGCTTTTATACAAAATAGTAACACACAGTTAATGCAGAGTTCTATGCAATTATTATTGTAGAATTGCAGAGGGTATATTAAAATTGTCCAGGTGTTTGTATCGCATAGAAGGAAGCATCAAGGACCACATAAAGTATAAATACTTTCTTGATCAGCCTGACGAGCTGAGTTGATATAGCCATCTTCGTCTGTCCGTACGTCATTCCTTCTGTCTGTTTTTGTGATATCTCCAGCTTCAGTTTTAAAGCTATCTTGACCAAACTGCAGGAAGTCATAAAGTACAAATACGCTGCACAATTGTGGGAACCGGACGGATAGAAAAACTTTTTTGTTTTTAATTCAAACGTACCCAAACTTCGTATTTATAAGTTGTCTAAGCTTTCTCATAATTCCACCTAGTTTGATAAAAATCGGGAAAGTTTATTGGATTGCTGCCGTTGAAAAGATGGGTCTGAAAATTAGCCTGAGTAAAAACAACTTTTTTGTTTTCAATTATATCGCTCCCTAACTTGATATTTATTAATATTGTATAGTTCTAGTGAGAAAAGCATTTTTGCGTTCAATGGTGGCGTCTTTAAACTTTTGCCGAGTTTGATAAAAATCGGATGAATATATCGCATTGATGCCTTATAGCAAAGTGGTGGCGCCATCTATGAAAATCATTTAAAACCTTTGTTTATATAAATTCCAACAATCTGCAAGGGTATATGAACTTCGCTCGAGCCAAAGTTAGCTTGCCTCTATTTTTTTTGCATATAATGGCAAAACATTTTAAAACGGGAAACGCCCCCGAACTTACTTACTTTGCCAGGCTATTATTTAATTAAATTGCACTGTCGATTGTTAAGTAGTAAATATGATTCACGCCTACTTTTTATACCAATCAGATATCTAAGCATTTATAATACGCAACAAAAAGAAGGTTTATAAACTATAATAGTCCGTAACTAGGTCAGATTTAAGTAAGTCTAATAATACAGAAAATGTTATTAAAAATGCATAACTCATTAATCAATATTAAGAATTGGTTTACCTTTACAGTAACAACTGTTGTTTATTGGGTGGTTTCTGGGCATGGTTCATAGAAACCGTCAGCCGTTTGCTAATTTGAGTTTAACCTAAATTTATTTTATAATAAACCTTCATCTTCTTCTTCTTTATTGGCCCGATGCTTGCATCACAGCCGTTCGACGGTCTCGGCCGCTGCAACCAATGTCCGCCAGTCGCTTCTGCTCCGTGCGAGCTGGCACCAGTTTTTCACGCCAAGCTTGGAAATATCTTTCTGCACCTGGTCGTCCTACCTTAGAGGTGGTCGTCCCACCTTGCCATGTCCCAGTTCTTTCGCATTCCTCTTGTAGACCATTTTTGCTGGAGCTTGTTCATCCATCCAGCGCAGCCGCTGTGGCTTTATGCGCTTGACCAGACTAGTATCCCAACTTTCAAAGGTCCATAAATCCTGCGAAGAATCTTTCGCTCGAAAACGCCAATCGCCGCCTTATCCGCTGATGAAATTGCCCATGCTTCTGTGCCGTATTACAGGACTGGGATGATAAGCGACTTGTATAGGGCTAATTTTGTTCTTCGCTTGAGGTCTCTGCTCTTGAGCTCCTACTTAGCCCGTAGTAGCATCGGTTTGGGAGCGTGATTCTTCTTCGGATTTCCAGGCTGATGTTGTTGTCGGGTTATCATCGTTCCGCGGTAGACAAAATCCTCTACAACTTTAAAGTTGTATTCTCCCATTGTAACAGATTGCCCAAGACGCAAGGACTTTTGTCCGCGGATACAGGTATTTCGTCTTGTCCTCATTCACCGCTAAACCCATCAGTTCCGACTGCCTCTCAATCTCTGAAAACGCCCTGCTTACCGCCCGTTCGTTTTGCCGATGATGTCGATATCATCGGCATATGCGAGTAGCATTAGATCTTTATAAATAAAGGCGCCCGTTCTGTTGGCATTTGGGCACCGGCGCAGTATATACTCCATGAACAGATTAAAGAAGTCACACGATATGGTATCACCTGCCTAAATCCTTTTTTTGGTATCAAATGGCTCGGAAAGGTTCGTTCCTATTTTGACGGAGCTTTGAGTGCTTCTCAACGTCATCATGCAAATTCGAACGTACTTTGCTGGTATACCAAAGGTAGACATGGCTTCGAATAACCTTGACCTTATCGGCGTGTCGAAGGCTGATTTATAATCAACAAAAAGATGGTGATTTTCGATGTTTCTCTCATAGGTCTTCTCCAGGATTTGGCGTAATGTGAATATCTGGTCTGTGGTGGATTTACCAGGTCTAAAGCCACACTGATAAGGTCCAATCAGTGTGTTAATAAGCGGTTTAAGACGTTCACAAATAATGCGCGACAGAACCTTATATGCAATGGGAAGGAGACTGATCCCGCGGTAGTTGGCGCAAACTGCAGGGTCTCCTTTTTTAAAGATTGCGCATAGGACACTTAGATTCCAATCGTCGGGCATGCTTTCGTCAACCCATATACGGCAAAGAAGTTGGTGCATGCACCTTACCAATTCTTCCCTCCAGCCTTGAACAATTCAGCGGGCAGCTCATCCGCGCCTGGTGATTTGTTGTTCTTTAGCCTTTGTATGGCTAAACAGACTTCCTGTTGGGTCGGCGGGTCTATTTCTATGTTGTCGATTGGTGGCATCGCTACTTCTCTAGAGGCGGCATCATGTTCGTCATCGCCTCCCAGTAGGTTAGAGAAGTAGCTTCTCCATTTGTTAAGCGCCACTTGCGGATCGGTGACCAGATTCCCGTGTTCGTCTTTGCATTGTGCGACTCTGGGCTTAAAACCTTCTGTTAATTGCTTAATTTTTTGGTAAAATTTTCGAGTCTCACACATGCCGAATAACATCTCGACTTCCTCGCGCATGCGCCTTTCCTGCTCGTTCTTTTTTCTTCTAAAGAGGCGCTTCTCCTCTTTCCTTTTCTCCCGGTATCGCTCTTTAACAGCCCGCGTTGCTCCCGACTGCAGAGTTCTCCTGTAGGCTGCGTCTTTCTCTGCAGTAGCGCGTCGGCACTCCTCATCGTACCAAGACCGCCTTCGAGGGGACTCGGAGTACCCGAGTATCTCCTTGGCAGCCATACTCATTTAGCTGTGTAGGCTTCTGAGGTTCCTTGTGATTGCAGGTTCTCGACGTTAAGCTTTCGACGTGTGCCAGAGCGTGAGGCATGTGCCACACTGAGCCGCGTGCGTACCTTGGCTGCAACCAGGCAATGATCCGAGTCTATGTTGGCTCCGCGAATCGCACGCACGTCTAGTACACTCGATAAGTGCCTTCCGTCGATCACAAGGTGATCAATCTGATTTCGTGTTCGTTGATTAGGGGACTTCCAGGTCGCGATGTTCAAATCTGGTACTACTTATGACCATGTTCCGGCCCGCAGCAAAGTCTATGAGCCTCACTCCGTTACCGGAGGTTGTTTCATGAAGGCTATAAACCTTCATATCTTGTGTAATTATAGTATAACATTGAAAATAAAACAAAAAATTCAACTTTTTATGATGAAAAACTATACAGGTTTATTCTCAATTCCACTTTGGTTTTCGCACAAATGCTTGAATTGGCCAGTTTACTTTTACAAATTTATATGGAAGGTAGCAAGGAATTCTATGGTTACTAGATCAAGACTTCCTTTTCTACGAATTGAATCCACTTGGAATTGAGCTGTCGGTTTCAACAGCTTAAGCAATACTGCTTCTATTCTATTCATACTAGGATCTAGTATCTGTAGATATAAGTGTCGTCTTCCATATAACCTTGTTAACTTAGAATTCAACGTACAAACGTTTGTACGAAAACCGTAGTGGAATTGAGAACAGGCCTGATAGTTTCGTTATATAAAACTATAGTTGAGCAACATTTTCGTTTTGGTTTATTCATGTTTATTTATTTATTTTTTAGGTTCATCTTAAAAAGTGGTTTTTTTTTGTGATATTTTTACAAAATTTTTCATTTGCTTCGACTTTTATTATGATCTGGAATATTTTTTCTGATCTGGCTATTCGCTTACTTCTAATGTTGACCAAAAGACTAAGAAAAATAAAATATTAAAACGAAAACATGTAAAATACTCAAAGAGTGTTAGATCCTTCACTCAATTTGATCCAGCTATTTATACATAGATTTTTTAATGTATTTTGTCGTTGCAATGGTGGCGAGATTTGATTTTCTTAGGAAAAAGTAGGACAAAGGGCTTGGCCCATTTTTTGATAAAAAGAAAAGTGAGAGTAAGAGAGTGTGAGAAACAAAAAAAATTTTAAATTTTCCTAAGAAGCCGCGTGGAAACATTTACAGCTGAGGAACGCGGAGAACAAGGAGAACGAGGGGGTCCGAAGAAACGATGCTATTCTAAAAACCAAGCCTAGGAGATTAAACGCAGTGGCAGACGAGCCACACGACGATAGGTGCAAGCGTTAGATTAAGCGCCTGGCTGTAAACAATCAAATGTCTGTACAGGCATTAAACGTCTTAGAGCTCAATGTCGGTAGAAGACGGATCCATCAAATTTTAACTGAAAATTGTAACCTTAAACATAGTTCCCGGGTGGCTGTACCGATGCTATTGCCACGCCATCTTAAGGCCCGTTTGGCGTTTGCTGACAGGTACAAATTTTGGACCGAAGAATTCGAAACGTTATTTTTCGGATGAAAAAAGTTTAATCTTGATGGTCCTGATGGCTGTCATAAGTATTGGCGTGACTTAAGAAAAACCAAGAGAAACTCGCCATAAGAGGAATCACGGCGGTGGATCACTGATGATTTGGGCCTGTTTCGGATATGCAGGAAAGTCTCGGCTATGTTTTATTCCAATAAGAACAAACTCAGAAATCTATATTCAATTGCTGGAGAGTGAATTAATAGATTTTGCAGACGATCTTTACGAAGATAGATGGATTTTTCAACAGGACAACGCTCCAATCCACACATCAAAAGCCACTGGAGTGGCCGGCTATCAGTCCTGACTTGAACCCAATTGAGGACCTCTGGGGTATCCTCCAGCCAGGATTTATAAAGGTGGGAGGCAGTTCGACTCAATTAAGCATTTAAAGTACGCTTTGCTTGCAGAATGGGAGTTAATAAGCAATGAAACTCTCCAAAATCTGGCAGATTCCATGCCAAACCGCCTTGCAAAAGTCTTAGAGGCAAAAGGAAAGCACATTAACTATTAAAGTTGATCAAAAGTTTGAACTTAATACAAAATTTTAAGAACTATATAAAATGCACATATACTTATTTCCTAAGAATGAAATACATTTGTTAAATAATAATTTTTTGTTAATAAATATTGAAGTACTGTAAGGCAGTTCTTAGTTACTGGCTCTAGAGCTATAAGTAAAAATATACTTGGCTTGAATCGTTTGGTTAAAAACAAGGTTTTTCCAAAAATGTTAATGCACATATACTTATTGCACTGAAATTTTAAAATTTTAAATCTAGCGATTAAACATTAAATTTTTTAAATATTTTTGGTCATTGAATGAAATACTAATGCACAAAATATATTTTAAGTTGTTCTCAACTACAATAAATTTCCGTAAATAGCGTAAAGCGCTCGGGCCACTGCGAGCGAGGCGAGTGCCGACTACGCTAAGCAACTTTGTTGTTGCGTTCGAGTTTGCGAGAGACATCGGAGAGAGAGAAGAGAGACATATATGATGTTGTTGTTGCAGGTGTGCACTCGCCAACAGCAAAACTTTAGCTAGGAAAGAAAGAGAGGAGAGCACGCATATGAATTTTTTGTTGCTTTATGACAGAGTTCCCCAACGATAGCCTCGGGGGCACGAACTTACTTGCCAATTCTTACCGAATGCTTGCCGAAGTCAACCTTCATTGTGTGTTAGAGAGAGACACAGTCTAGTTTTCGCGCTCTCTGCTTGGGGAACCCTGCTTTATGAAGGCTTATGGCTCACGTCGCCGCTATTCCTTTGCGTGAAACAACAACAAACACTTTGCTTGCGGAATGGTCATGGGCGCCCCTGTTCTTCGCGATTGTTGACATTTCAATTCTCTTTCGATTTATATATTAGCTGTATGATCCGCCTAGTTGAGCTAGTTACCTTGAAACTGCTGGATTCACATATAAATTCGGTCAATTCCTCGTTAAAATCAGGCAATTTATGTTTAATTGAGCGTTCGGTTAATAACATTCTGTATATGCTCTTATATAACTAGACGCTTGTAACCTTAATGCAATGTCAATGGCCCAAAAATGTCATATTATCCATGAGATACATACGAATGTGGTATTAGAAATGGCATTGGCCCCGATTGCAGCAATGACCCCTGCTTTAGCACATCTGGGTTTTCCAGTGTCATGCGTGGTTGGCTCTATTAAGTGGTCATTGGTCTTTGCCGTGTCGTATATATAAAACCTGGGTCTTTGGCTCAAATCGAATCATTCGGTTAACCCTAATCATGTCAGCTAGTCCGTATTTTATATACTGCTTGGTGCTGGGAGTAGTTTTAAGTACCGATACTGTGTTCACTCAGGCAATTGATTGCCAAAGGCCCCCTCAACTTGTCGTAAGTTGGAGAAAAATTAATGAGCTGTTTAAGAAAGTGTTAAACATGTCAATTATATTACCAGGATCCAGCCCTTTGTTGTCGCGATGGGGGTCGTGACCAGGTGACAGAGAAATGTGCCCAGCGTATTGTGGGGGGTGCAGCCAATGGTCAGCAGCCCTCGTTGGAAACAGCTACGGTAAGTTGACCATTTAAGGATGAGCAACTCATGTCTATTTCAAATCCCAACAGTGTCTGGCTGAGTGCATTCTGAGCTCCTCTCATTATATGGAGGGACAACAGAAACTGAATTTGGTCAACATACGCAACGATCTATCCAAAAAATTCTCCAATGACAGCCTTTATGTGGAGGCCATGACAACAGCTTATACCTTATGTGAGCCGCAGGCGCAACGGAGACTGGCAGCTCTACCCCAAACAAAACATCAATGCAGTCCTTTTTCGGCCATTTTACTAGGTTGCACCTATATGGAATACTTTAAAAACTGTCCCGCCCATCGTTGGACACAAAATGCAGATTGCGCTTTGGCTAAAAATTTTGTTATTCAATGCGGTTTGGGGGCTTAATAAAAAAATTTAAATTCGATTTCCCGTTACGCTTATCGATTTCTCTACAGCAACTGTCTGGCAGCACTGGTAAAATTCGCTTGCTAGTGTGTGTGTTTATACGTGTGCGTGTGCGCGCTCTTTAAACAGTAATATTATAAATTAATTATTGCAAGATGTCGCTAAATGAAAAGATAGACTCTTTCCGCGCATGGGCCACCAGTCTGGGTTGTAAGCCCGATTGCCTGCCCAATGAAGCGGCCTTAAAGGAGTAAGTTTTCCTGCACTCGGCCCAATTCATTTTTTAATGGAATGTCTTTGTTAGCATTTTCAAGACGGGACAGAATCAACTGTTTGCCCAACTCCAGTCTCGCATCCAGCCGGTTCAGCATGTCCAGCAGGTGCATAAAAATCTGCTCATTTCCAAACTGGAACTGCACAAGAACAAAGTTGTGGCCCTGGGGGCACATAAAATGCTGCCCACCGAACTTCAAATCCATCTGCGCATTCAGGAGCTTCAACAGCAAAAACAGAAGGCCCAGCTAAGACTGGACGAGGTCAGAAAAGAGTTTGAAAAACTTGCATCAAGCATTAAATCCAAGAGTAAGTAGGCCAGGCCAAAAATTGTGGACTTTGCTAATCCCTGCCTTCTCCACAGACATGCAGACTATCAGTGCCAAGCACAAGAATCGACTTCTCGAGTCCAAATGTAATTTGCTGCATCTCAAGCTGGAATCCATGCAGAAAACTTATGATCAAGAGTTGAAACTCAAATCTCAAATTCTGGCCACAATGCCCATCCGGTTAACTCCCAAGAATGCCAGCGAGAAGCTTGCCATGAAGGCAGTGGAACAGGCCGTCAAGGAGCTGGAGCATTTCTATGGCATTTGTCATGCCAATGAAAATAATGCCCATCTATTGGCCCAGGCCAAGAATCGCCTGTGGAGCCAGATGCGCAGTATCTTTGCCGACACACCCAATGCGCTGCTCTTTAATGCCATTATGAAAATCAAGGAAGAGCAACTGCAGCATATTATGCAATTGAACAAGTCCACTCAGCGGGCAGACATTTCGATCACTGGCAAACTGGTCAGGCCACAACTGAACAGCTTTGATATTAAACTGCTGAAGACCAAGGCGGACCTCATGGGTCTGGTGGCCAAGTTTTTGAGTGCCACCCGGGAGGTGGTCCAGCTAGAGGAACGGTTCTCCCACAGCTATAGCTCGTTTGCGGTTGACCTGCAGCAGAAGGTGAATAGCTTTAATGCCATAGAAGCCGACGACGTGGACAGCTCCGAGGAGATCATCTCCGACTTTTTAGTTCAGTTTAATATGCGTAACTACAACTCTGCCTACAATGAGTTTCTCACTGAGCAGATCGAGCAATTCAGTCAGGAGCTGCTGGCCGGTGCTAAGCTCTTGGAAAGCCACGAGCTGATGCTGGACTCCATTAAACAGGTGTACGGGGACATTAATACCTCGGTGAATCGCATACAGCATGAAATGCTACAGCTTTCCCAGATCAAGGAGAAAATTCTCTACTCGAAGAATATGATGAAGAATCTACTGGCTGACATGCAGGCGGCCAACCACAATCAAACGGCCAAGTCGCAATTGATCAGCACCAAGTTAAAGGTGAATAACATGTCGCTGCTGGGCGCGGAGAGCTTCTGTCTGGCCAATGACAGTGTATTCTCCAGCACCAAGTTGGAGTTTGATGGCAACAACTCAACTTTGCGTCACAGTTTCGACAATGCCACTTTGATGCCGGGTGGCGCCGCTTCTCCCCCGGCCACCATGCCTTGTCACCTGATGGAAATAAATGCATTCGCTGAAATGCCGCTAGAGAAGCTAAGCTGCGTGCCCAAAGTCTGGTGAGTTCTGCACAAAACATAAACTGATTTGATAAAATCCGTCAACGTCCTTTTCAGTTCATTTCTGCTTTCGGCCAATCCGCTTTTGATTAAGGGCCAGGAGCTGTCCTCCACCGTTCAACTGGCCCCCGGCTATTTGCTGACACCCTCTGGTGCCCTGCAGGAAGTTCGAAAACGCATTTTGTGGGCGTCGACCATAGCCGCACACTCCAACGAATTGAAATTGAATTTGGAGCCCATAATTGGTAAGCTCAAACTCGACATTTTGTTTCATTTCCGCATCATCCCCCATGACACCCACCTTCCAGTTGATCCGCATGATTTGAAACTGAAAGTGCGACGTCAGAATGAGGAAATTGGTCAACTGTTGGACAGCATCGAGACCATTGGCGCTAAGACACAACTCCAATTGCAAAAGGCCGAGCGCATCTATAACTTTATAATCGAGAATCCCATGCGAAAGTTTGTGCCGCCCACAAAATTGTTCAATAATGGCACCTATGCCGATTATGAATCCGAATTTAATTTGTATATGCGCATGGTCACCCATGGGAACTCGAACAGAATGTAAATTTAATCGTTAAATTTTGTAAATCTTATTTTGAAGTTTGAATATTATCATAGTATTAACTACCCACCCAGCATTGCTCGGGTTTTAAATACCGTGTTTTGATAAGTTTCTTTCATAAAAATCTAAAAAAATTTCGATATCGCTTTCTGAAGTTGAGATCAATGAGTTTTGAATTTAATGAATGGGATTGCATGGGAGTGCTGACAATGAATGAGCGCCCGAATATGTTAAAAATAGAGCGTTTAAGCTAATCGTTTCTTCTAAAAAGCCCCATAGATTATATTTGTCAAACCAACTCTTGCAATGATACTTCTTGACGAATCCGTAATTTTATTTTTTTTTTTTTTTTTTAAGTTAAAGTTAAATCGGCTGTTTAAATACACAAATTAAGGTAGCCAAAATAATGCTTGTATAGGTTTACGATTATAAATTTTACAACCTCGTAAACTTTGTTATTTTTTGTAAACTGAAAAATACAATAATTTTCGATTGTTAGTCAAGTTTGACTGATCATATCTTCGGTTGTAGTAAACATTTTTAAGCTGTTAAAATATTGTTAGATAGGTTTATTACTTGTCGTTTTAGAAATATATAATACTTCAAAACACATCCAACGATCGAGTGGAGTAACCTATGTGAAAATAGTCAAGGTTTGTTTGTGTACGCCTTAGGCAGTTCGCACACGGCTCGTATCGTCATTGTTACGTATGCGACGTGATGTTCGAGAGGTATACGAATCAATTTCGCTTGCAGAGAACCGCTCACAACTCGACCGCTCTGTGTAATCGTCACAACTTGCATGCTGCATAACAAATATCTTCATTAAACCCTTGCAAAGGGTATTATAATTTGGCCCAGAAGTTTGCAACGAATAGAAATATTCATTTCCGACCTTATAAGCTCTTAGTTTATCTAGCTGAAACCTTGCTCAGAGTCTGTTTTTACTTCAGGCTTCTAATATGTCGGAACCGACCGGATCGAATGACCATATCTTATAGCTGTCATAGGAACTATCGGTTGAAAATACGCTTTAGTAAGAGAATTTTGTTTTGTTTTTATTGTTAACGTCTCCAAACTCAGCGACTATTAAAATCATCACACAGATTTGCAAATTTTGGTCAAAATCGGATGACAAATTTTCATAGCTGCTTTCTGCTGGTTTCTTATAAACCATCGGTCGGAAAATGAATTTTGCTGTCAAGTCGTTTAGGAATTCCCAAACGATTATGGCAGCTCCGGCATGGAGTAAGACTTGTTGGGGCCAGTACATTAGGCAAAAGTCACTGAAGATTTGGTAGAGGTACCAATGAAACAGCTCCTTTGTGTTGTGTTGTGTTCCTGCTTTTTGAAGTTATGTGCAAACATAACGAGTCCTAGAGCCAACGTACTATTGATGGTTTGATTATCGAAAAGGTCGTTAAAGCACACAGATGTGTAAAATGGATTTTAGTTAGAAAAAATTTTTGATTTTAATGGTAGCGTTTTGATGTCTGATTTTCAAAATGCGAATTTTGCTATAAAAAAGTATGAACAAATATTGATTTTGTATGATAAATGATGTCCGTTTGGGTTGAAACTTGGTAAAAATATTGAAGCACTTAAAAAAATTTGCTTGGTAAAAGTTTGGCATCCTACATTAATTTTTGTGAAGTTCATGTGCAATAATAGTACACCCTAAATCTTGACCGATTAAATTCTAATTTAAAAAGAAAACCCAGTTGAGTATTCTATTACATATATTTTGATATTTTGATGATAGTATAACTGATCTCTCATATGAGTTTTTTGACAGACAACTCACAGTAATCTGAGGTATTTAGCAGACCTATCATATGAGAACTCACAAGAGTGTAAATGCCAGGTCTGCAAACCCAAATCATTTTTAAAGAAATCCGGTTCCCCGTTTCGAACGAAAATATACCGATAGTTAAATGTTCAAAAATTTAAGGTTCCATGTTTTCAACCGAAGGTTTTGGTTTGAACCTTATTTTGGCCCACGAGTTACCAAAATATTAGATACAAATTCACAAGGGTTCTAAAAAAGGTGACTTTCGCAAATAAAAGAAATGAAGATTTGAATAATATTCTCTAAAGTGTTTGACTGTCGTTGCGACATAATTTACGAAGGTTTTGCCCTGTGGGTTAATATGTTAGATTTTTAGTGCTTTATACTTTTTGTTAAGCCGAACCGACCGTTTTGTTTCGGACTAGGCTCAGGTTCAGCAATTTTTCTCACGTGGTTTAAGGTTCTGTTCGAAGTAAATAAAAGACTGAAATAAGCCAAGATTTTTCAAGCTAAACTTAAATTTTGTATTAAATTTTCTCCATAGAAAAATTTTCAAATCATTGAATGTCTATTGGAAGCAGTTGCCTAGTGTAGTCAGGTTAGGTTGCGATGGCTGAGAGCGACAAGTCGCTCTCCCACTTAGGCCACTTTGGACCCTTTGCTGTTGAATAATATATTTTTCGAGGACTGAAGATATGGAGAGGATGGAGTTTTGATATGCACCCTGTGTTCTTTGAAGAGTTGCAAGAAAATACATCCAGTTCAGTTTCGTATAACTTCTTTATTCCGCTTTATTCGTAACTGCTGTAAAAAGTAAATGGATACAAATAGAGATTTTGTTGTATTTTTTATATTTTTTTATTGATTTTTTGTCATATATTTTTGTTGTTGTTGTTGTATTACAAAATCGAAGTTGTTTAATATTTACACCCACATAAAAAATTGGGTAAAAAATGATTTGTTATTCAAAAGTATTTCGAATTTTACTTAAAATCTAAATGATGTACACAACGTGTTGTCTTCGTTTCATATTTATGGAGAGAAAGAAGGGGACAGAGAGAGAGAGTTAGAGACAGGGGGGAAATATGCCTCGATTCATTAGTTGGTTTTTGGATTGCATTGACTGGGACCGAATACCAATCGATCGAGTTGTCAGTTGAATTAGCAGCAGTGGGTGGGAAAATACTTTATCATTTATTTAATAAACATAAAATATTTTCATTAATTGTTACTGTTGAGCGGAATGTCAAGCGCTGTGATGTATAGGCCATAGAGCAATTGTTTATAAATATACAGAGAAAACAAAGGAGTTTGGAAATTATAAATGGACGGGTTTCGGGTTGGATTCGAGTTCGGTGTTTGTGTTTTTGTTTTTAGCTGCTTATAAATTATATCAATTGTTCAGATCTAGTCGGATCTCCAGCCCTTCACTTAACATAATTAACTTAAGACAAAATATTGGACGTTTGAAGCTTGGAGAAGGCGGAACTGAAAATACAAAACAAATCGGTTCACAAAACTTAAAAAAGGAAACTCTTTTTGCGACACATTTTTGGAATGTTTTGGGTGCGTAGTAAATATATGCCTATTCTGTACGTAAGTTCCTAGTAGATGTGTATGTATTCGAGGGCTAATTGATGGGACCTGGATATGGAGCCTTTGTAGAATGGTGGCGCTTATCTGGCGAAGAGCAAAGCCAACAGAATGCCCACCAGGGCAAAGGAGGTAGCCGCAATATGCTCGGCACCACCATAGTAGGCCTGTCCACAGGCTGGCGGGCACACAGGAATGATCGTCTCGAACAGATTGACGCGAGCCTCCGCCTCGCCAAAGCGATTGGTGGCCTTGCACACATAATCTCCGTACTGACGCTTCTCGATGGTGATCACACGCAACGTCGAATCGGTATACTCATCGGCGGTGGCGAAATGGGAGACACTGTAATGCTGATTGTTGGCCAACTGGATGTCATCCTTGGTCCAAACAATGGCTGGCGGGGGATATGCCTCAATATGGCACTCCAAATCCATGTCATACTGCAGAGCCTGACCCAGGCGAGGACGCGGCACGGTTATGACTGGAGAAAATTCCACCTCTACATTGATGTTGCGACGATCACCCTTGCTGACACCATTATCGGCCACACAGTAGTAGGTGCCACGATCCTCCTTCTTTACGGATTTGATGCGCATAATGTTGCCCACGTAGGTGGCGCTATCTGTAAAGGCAAATGGGAAAGCAGGAAAGAGAATTAGTTATTTGTTATTAAAAGAGATTTTTTATGAAATATTTACAAGAATTTTTTAATGAGTTTTGAGATGAGTAAGGGAGGTACGATTTGTAGATTGGAGAAGAGTAAGCCTTGAAACCTAGGTTGAGTTGATGCCAGCTGCTGGTCTGAACAAGTCTTACGATTAAGATTTTAGAAGACTTAACATTATTATTGGGTGGACATCAAAGTCTAACAAAAAGAAGCTACACCAACAGTCCGTTTTTTCGGCTTCATTTTGAAACTTGCCACATATTTGCATCTGTTTGTTTACGGTGTTTCACCCTAATTTTATTCTTAGTCGGGACTTACACGGTGAAGCAAACGTCATGTCTTTAAAAAAGCTTTGACTTATAGGAAAGAGGTGTAGTGGTGTCGCTTGCCCCTTTACAGCTCTTTCCTACAAATGCAGACTTACTAATACCAATTCCTTGACCCAAAGCTTCTGATTTCTTCAAAAGGGCAGCCTAACTTGAAGCTAAGGTTAACTAGTTACGCATTCTCACTCTCTGCGTCTATCGGTCATTTCCATTTTGTCGCTTCTAACATGGCTGGGCAGCCCATAGCCGCCGGTACGCAGTGTAAGATTTTGCTCATCTAGGGGGACTAAATCAATTGCAGCCTGAGTTTAGGAGTCACCCGATTTTGATGGAACTTTGTTGACTTGTGTGAAAGCAATTCAATTCAGATGTGCTTAGTTTCGTGACGCTATCACTAAAAACAAAAAGCCTTTTTCACTAGAACTGGTTCTTAGTCCGATCGTTTCTATGGCATTTGATGACATTTTGATAAAACTTTGTAGAAGAAAGCATGTCATTTTAAAATTACAAGTAGAGACTACTTTTGAAAACATAAAAGTTTTTCTTCCAAAATGATTTTCCCACCGATCAGCAGGCAGTATTGCCATAGTCATCCGATTTCTCCGGTTACGGCAAATATATAGCCTACATGTATTTAAAGATTTGGGCAATGTTTGTTAAAGTTAGCTTTGAAACTGACGGAGTAGATAGATTTTGTTTAGAATTTGGTTTTACAATAAAATAAAAAACCCAAAATATCTTTTGGGAAGCCATCCGCTTGTCCTCCTTGTGAAGGCAACGGACTTACAAGTTGGAGTCTATAAAATCAACATGATTATTTCCATTTTTGTTGGCTTTTAGTTGTTTATGAAAAAAAAAATAATTATATAAAAATATTAAAAAACAAGTGAGAAAGTCGGTCAAGCCCGACTATATTTATACTCTGTACCTAGAGTAGTAGCTAAATGCAGTGCTGCTGCTGCGCTCATCTCTAAGTTTCTCTCTTTCTTTCTCTCTCTCTCTCTCTCTCTTCTCTCTCTCTCCTCTAAGATTGTGCGTTAGTTGTGAGAGGGTGGGAGGGGGTGGCGGGGGGTAATTCACTTATTTGATCATAACTTGAGAACCGCTCATCCGATCTTTATCATTTCTTCGGCAAATAGATACATATTACTAATGACTAACTATCTCAAGAAGGTACGAATCATCTACCTACAAAACTGTATTTTTTTTAACCCATTTTACGCCGCGCTGCACGAAGTTTTTTATTTAGAGGTGAAAGCAACTTTTCTTGGATAATTAGGACCCAGTAAACACGAATCCGAAGTCAAAAAAAATCTACCAATGATAGTTTCGCCAGGTGAGATGGTTCAATTACTCGAAAAGTCACATACACAGGTGTATTAAAGTCTCTTAGTACTACTTTTTCCACGGGTTGTATCATTACGGACTATTTTCGACCTTTTCTTAAAATTTTACATGACTTTCGGAATAAAATATTTATAGTTACGTGTTTTAATTTTTTTTTTTTTTGTTGAAAATTCATCTTTTTGTAAGGTTTTTTTCAACCACCACCTGGACCCCACCTGCAAGTTGGGGGATGTCCGAAATAATTTTTATCTGAAAGCCAATGAAATTTACTATAGTATAATGTATTTACGTAAGCAATTGGTTTCACTAGATCCTACAGAAAATTTTTTAAAAGAAGGCAACTTTGCTGTTCGACTAGTCGAACAGCGGCGTCTAAATGGTTATGGTTAAAGTTGCAAATGGAAATTGGCCATCGTGCCATGTGACCTTATTAATGACTATTTTATTTATGATATTTTCACTTTGATGTTGATTAAAATAATTCCCGTGAATCTTAGATTCTCTTACACTGTGCGTTGGCGGAAATCACTCGTGCTTTTCACACAGTCGCGAGCCGAACTCGTAAACACAACCGAAAACTGCCCGGCAGAAATTAATAACGTTGTCTTTGGCTTTAGACCAGAGGGAGCTCTCCCAATGGTACATATGTAATTTCGCAATGATAATCTTCCAAAAGAAGAAAACAGGGAGTAGAAATACCAACAACAAGCTCACTGGCTGTTGTGTCCTCCTTCTTTTCTGTAATAGTGTTAAATCACTTTCAAGCCACTGATTATTCACAGTTTAGTCACTGTCAAGTCACTGTTTAGTCACTGGCAAGTCACCGTTAAGTCACAGTCAATTCACTGTTAAGTCACTCTAAAATCACTGTAAGGTCACTGATAAGTCACTGTTAGGTCACTGTCAACTCAACGTTAAGTTACTGTTTAGTCACTTTCAAGTCACTGTTTAGTCACTGCCAAGTCACTGTCAAGTAACTGTCATGTCACTGTTAAATCGCTGTCAAGTCACTGTTTAGCCACTGTCAATACACTGTTGTCACTTTGAAGTCACTTTCAAGTCACTGTTGAGTCACTGTTTAGTCACTGTTGAGTCCCCCCACTTTCCTTCCACTTCACACCTCTCTCCCCATCTTTCCACCCACTTTCCCACCTCTTTCCCCCACTTTCCAACCTCTTTCACCACTCTTTCACGCTAAAATCAAATTTTACTCCTACTAAAATATTCCGTACCGAAATTAAAGATGTTTCACATTAAAAATTCTAATGGGGTGTCGACTTAAAGTTTTTGGAGATCCGATTCCATTTCTGGGCCTGACTTAAGGGTGTAGGAGGTAAAATATAAAAAAAAATTGATTACTGTAGCGTGTCATAGGTATTTAGATGCTCCGATTTCATTTCTGGCAATTTTTTTTCGATCGAGTGAAAGGGGGCTGACTTAAAGAGGTACTCCTACAACTTGTCCGATTTGTAACACGCTTATCTTAAGTGAAGCCTAACATTCTGGCCAAGTTTAGTTAAGATCGGTCAATTTCTAAATTTTCCCGGTCCAAAAGAGACGAAAATGTTTTTAGTCGATTTCTTTAATTACGTTTTTACCTGCCGTCTTATGTAAATTAAATTAACAGAATGCATAAATTCGTACCTCCAATAACATAAAACAAAAAAATAAAGTTACCAGGAACCAGAAACATGCAGTCATGTTCTCAATTCCACTTCCACAAGAATTTTGTGATTTAAAACCGGTTTTAGTACTAACCTTGGACTCTAATTCACAAAACTTTTGTGGAAGTGGAATTGAGAACATGGCTGATAGCCTTCACATAGCACGTCTCTGCGAAAAATTATAAAAAAATAGCCTAAGAAATTAGGCTCAACGTTCATGAAACATTCAAAACTGTCCACTTTCCGACCTCAGGGGTTAATCGGCAGTACCTACTTTATGCACCTGGTTAACAACCTCGATTTTTGGAATTTCTGCCGGTTAGTTCTTCATACTGTCCCAGTGTACACTGTACATTGTTGATTTCAATGCTCTTTTGGGATTTTTGTTATCATTTAAAAGTTAATTTATTGTCTGGAAACATATAATCTAGCTGACCCTAAGCGGTATTGTATTCGCGAAGCGCGTTCAAGTGCGAAATGTCACAGGCTATCAATGGAGCATGCTTAAACGGTGCGGTCTTTGTGTTTGTGCAGCGGGCACAGATACAGTTGGAGCGATTTAAATCAGATTTTAATGAGCCAACCCAGGGCACATCCGTAAGCACTTAAGCACACGTTTATGTGTGTGCACACAGTAGTGGTAGTATAGTGGCAGTGGGTGACCTTTTGATGGTCCATGAACAATGGTAGCGTTAATGACCTCTAACAAGCAAAGCATTTTACGCTGCCAACTAATTTTGCCCAAAAGGGAGTGCAGCGGGTGGGTGTATGTGTATGCACTTACGCCCAAGTGCAATGGCAGTAGAAGGAAGGGGATGCGCCTCAACTGAAGCGTAAACGTGAAGGGGAATAGGAGAATTGCGAATGCGAAAAAAGGTGCTCAGCATTGAGAGTTCATAACCGGAAGTAGGCTCTGAGGCCCAGAAACGAACGAGTGCAATGTGCCCAGGGATGTGTGTGTGTGTGTGTGTGCAATTCAAGCCTAAACAATTGACACAAACTGCAAGCCAAATGAAAAGCTGCCTAGACTAAAGAGCCAGAGCAATGACCAAGCACTCAGGAATTCCCTGAAATTTACTTATGTTTTTATGCAAAATGCAGCATGCAAATGCGGGCGGGTGGGAGAGGAGGGGGTTGAAACATTTCAAATTAATTGCGTCTGGGAATCGAAGTAAAACATTTGATTACAATTGGATTGACAGCAATGGGTTGTGATGCGGGCCACAAATTCATTTCAATATTTCTGAGAGCAGCTGGGGCCGGGTTTAATTAGCCAATGGAAAGCTGAATAAGGAAATTGTTTATAATTTGCGAGCATTTACTGTAACTAGAAATGGTTTTTTAAAGGCCTGAGAAACGGGCCTAAACAGGTTTTTTCAGTTCTCTACTTTTCTGCCTGGCAGCGCTCTAAAGTTTAAGTGCAGCACCGTGACTGGCCCCGATGAATCCCTAAAAAACGTACTCGCACGCAGCTGCTGCAATTTCAAATGACAAATAGAACCGCACAAAGTGTTAAATTTTATTTGTTGTTGTTGCTGCCCTCGCAGTTAACTCTACCATGAAATTAGATGCAAGTCAGGTAGGTAGGCGTCCGAAATTTCTTTTCCAACTTTTACAGTTGGTCACATGAAAACGTTTATGTGGAGGTTGCGCAAGCGCTTAATTGGGGCGTGTCCAAACGAGTGGCAAATATTTAATTGCCCAAGATGTTGCTCCATTTCTTTCTTTGTCTGCTCTGCTCTGCTCTGCCATGTTTTTCTAATTAAAGTCAACATTTTTTGTCAATGAAATTGAACACTCTTCTAATGAGGCATAGAACCAACTGAATGCTCATATATCATGGCCTAAGCAGGGGGAAACTGGAAACGACTTTTTGGTGTAAAAGGCACAGGATGCTGACAAATTATGTGCATGGATCAGCTGAATGTCAGTGCTCAATCATTTATAATGGAAACCGTTGAGTGCCCGCATCATAAGAACCGGAAATCACTGGCCCTGCCAAGTCCAAACACGGTGTGGTGTAATTTCAGTTACTAATGAGAGAATTAAAAACACTTTGGCTCTGCCTGTGCCTGAGCCAGAGCCAGGATGACGATGCATCGTGGATAATGCAACGACTAATGAAAGAAAAACACAGTCAGCGTCTCGAGGTGCAAGTAATGAAAAATTTAGACAGAGGCCATTTGTTTTAGATGGGAAACCTGTCTGCGTCTGCCTGCCATCAAACAGAATGAAAACAACTCCGCTCCCTCGATCCCTTGGGCAAACACACAGGCCGAGATAAATTGTCAGTTAAAGGCAAAGAAAAACGAAAATTGTGCAAAGTGAGAAACAGGTAGAGATAGGGAGACTAGGCCTCAACCTTTTGAAAGGATTCGAGTTATAACAAGAGCTCTTTTGTGCCGACTCAGAGGAAACGTTGACAGGTGAAAACGGCTCCGGTGTGGGTGCATCTTGCCTGACTTTCAGGTTCGTTGGTTATTGGGCAAAGGGTGGTGGTGGTGGCTCCGTTGGCCCAACAAATTGATAAACTATTTCCACAGCAAAGCCGCCGCCGCCGCCATTTTGTGCACGGGAAAACCACCACCAGGAACCAAGCGACATTTAACTTCTGGCGCTTGATGGGAAATGGAAATTAAACGGCATGCAAAATACAAAATATCCGCACCAATCAGAGCCGGCTAGACGGAGCGTCGCCCAAAAAAAAAACGAAAAACAAACACTCGCCCCTGCGTCTGCCCTGCGGCCATATTTGTTGTTCCTTTTCAATTTCCTGCAATTTGGCAAACCGTTTTCTGTTGCCGTTGCCGGTGGAAAGCGTCTCAAAGAAAAACTCTTCAAATGTCAACAAATTCTGCCGGCAGTTCAGCTGGAGCGTTGCCATGTGGAAATTATGAATGTTAATGCATCCACTGGGTACAGCAAAACACAGCCAAACCACGTGTGACTCATCATAATCAAAGCGTGGCAACGGCCACGGCAACTCTGGCAAACGGGTGCGCATTTAATGACGCTTCATATTATTTGCGCCTGCTGCACACTTCCCAACCCAACCCAATCACCCAGTGCTAGCCCCAGGCGGATGGCACAGATGGGTCATGTTTTTCTCTCTCTGGCGAAATCCAATTAAAAAAGTGTACATGATGTTTGCTTCTAATACGATTTTCACTTTTTTTTCGGATGAGCAGCTGCAATGGGATTGGTCTAAATGGTTTCATTTGGCCGGAACAGATATCAGATTACTTTGGAAAATGAAAAATGGCTCTAGAAAATTTGTTGTCTTGAGTTTTGGGTTTTGGTGCGAAAGATCATTGGATAAGAAGTCCGGTTCTGGGTTCAGTTGGTTTCTTTTAACAATCGGTATTCAAACTTGGGGGCCAATGTGTCTTCTTACTCAACGTTAATCGGGTAGAGTCTCATGTTCAAGTTGAACATTCCAGGGCCCAAAATCGACGCCTTCCAATATGTCTTCTAACTCAACGTTAGGATCGTGGTTGAGTTCCATGTTCAAGTTTGAACAATCGGTTTTACAATGTTCGGTTTCAGGTTTGGGATTGAGAAACCTCGAACCGATCCAAGCCTAACCAACAAACTAGGCATTTAGGGCTAATTTGGGAGTTTCCCTTTAATCCAAAGTTTTATGTTCAACAAAAAACTGCAAAGAGTATACATATACGGGTCCCGGAACTTAAGTACAGTGGTGCCCAAACCCACCCCACTCCACCACGAAGCGAACGTCAAGAGAGAGTATTGTAAAACTATCGCATTCGAGCTCAAAAGTGATACGACAGGTGAAAGTATCGTCAAATTATCGCATTCGAGCTTGAATATGATATGTGAATAAGAAGAAAAATGATATTGACGAAAAACGAACCACCGATGCTGTAGTATCGAAAAAGGCTCGCAATCGATTGGTAAAGTGAGTCGCAAAAGATATCGAAGAAGGCTTGCAAAAACTATCGAAAAAGGCTTGCAAACGAATCTTTCGAGCTCGACGTAATTCCTGCCACAAACTGAGCGACGGGCGATTAATTTGCGGATCGTTTGCAAGTGTTTTTTCGATAGTTTTGCGCGTTGATGTTTTGCGTAAGTATCGCTAGCGATATTTTTACGAGCTTTTGGTTTAGTGGAACAAGCTTTGGCACTTGTGTGTGTAGCAGCGAAGCGCGAAGTAAACGTCATGATGCCAAACATGAGCAAAATGCAAACAAACAAATGCCTCGTGAGAGAAGAAAAAGCCGAATACACACGTCGTGAGAAAGCAAGCCGCCGAGCGTGCTATTTATAGAAAACTATTCTCCAGCGGGCGGCGGACCCGGCAGAATTTGAGTTCTATCCAGGGATAGGCTTTTGGCATTTTGGGCACCACTGCTTTAGTATAAAACACAAGCTTTCAGTTCTGTTTTCAATTCCTAATTCGATTGATGGAAAGCTTGGATTTGCATAAAACCATCGGACGGGTCGCAGGTTGCGGATAGCGTACGGCCTTCCTATGGAGGTTAGCTGCGAATAAGTGGGTTTACCCCACAAATAAGCAGTCCCGGACAGCCAGCGGCTGTCACGCTGCAGTGCACCGACGAGGCGCTTGTGCTTCCGCCTGCTATAAGTAGCCTCACACCCCTCCCCCAAAACAAAAATCTCACCCAGGGCCGAACTAAGGTGTCATTCGGACCGTGCCGAGATTCAGCCTAGCTGGATGCCCGGGTAACAAATAGTCCAGTCTCAAACGGTGGGCTCAGGCATGTGGCGACCGCCTGTTCCAAGTAGCCTTGCCACTGGTGGTTCCACCATCTGGAAGCCCCATGAAAAGGACCTTCAAGTATGAAGAGAAGTAACGCATTTAAATATAAGTAGGATATCCTTGCAACCGCTGTCGCAAGACAGTTAGAGAAGAGGCAAATGAACCGGGAGCGTCCAGGCCTCGTTAGAAATCCGAAACGCACAGCAGTGCCCGAAATCCCACCACGGGGTCCTTACCGAGCTCTTGCAGTAAGGAAGAATTTAGGAACGAAGAGGGATCATCCCCTCCCACACGGTCCACCTCCTCTCGAGGACAAAGGCCACCTCCCACCGGAGACAAACGTTCCAAATAGGACTCCTTGCCTCCAAGAGGACAAACAATATCAGTAACTTAGAAGTTCTAAGTTAGAACTAACGAAAAAATCCTGACCTTTGTACAGGAAAAAGAGCTGCCACTCAGTAGGAGGGGCACAATACACCAGGACTGGTCGCGGTGCTCCATTTCCCCAGACAACAAATAATAAACGATTGCGATTCCGCTTGATATGATCGAAATCGAAAACCGCAACAGGCCCTAATGATCAATACGATCATGTCGTGTGCTTAGCTCGAGTATTAGCATACTATTGTACAAGTGAACCACGCACTTAAACTCTTTAACGTTCTCAGCATTAACTCTGTTAACTTTTTTGAATCTAAACAAAAAATTCTAATTTTTGTTTTCGCTTTCAAAATCAATCCAAAAGAGAGAAAAATTCAGATCAATCGAATGATTGAATGATTGATGGAATCATCACTTTAGAGCTGTGTACTTTTTGTGTAGCTCTTGCTCTGGTCCATGAATTGTAAAAACTACAAAAATCCAAAGGTACAATAAGACTTTATGGTCTCTTTGGAAATCGTGACTTTTGCAGAAAAGGTTTATGAGTTGATGTCTTACTCCTTCTTCCCCTTCAAATTGATTACCCCAATAATAACACCTGGCGAAATGCAACTTCAGCTGAATGCCACATCTTTTCCTCATCGTCAGCATCATCTCCTCTTTTTTCATTTCTACTTTGCTCTGTTGTTCTCTGTAAAAATTGCATGCCTGTGCAAATTTGTCGCCTCTTCCTGTTTTTGTCACCCAAACTCATCAAGTAACATCAACATTATGTGAGTGCTGTGCTCTTGTTGTTGTTCCTGGGTTGCTGCACACACATATCGAGCATATAACAAGCTCTTGAGACATGTGAATGCACCCACTTTGCTGGATATGCCTTCGCCTTCAAAAAACCGCACTGCGAACGAAAGAGACACCCTCCGTGTGGTATTAAGAATCACCCACCACCAAGTCCATGATGATGTCGACGACGACGACGACATTGTTGACTTTTGAAAAGTGATTTTCTTCGAGTAGTACATTATAGCTACCCGGTGTAAGTGCGTCCCGGCATGCCATTTATTGGATTACAATTACACTCCGACAAAGGGCAAGACAATTGCAAACTGTACTTGGTTGGTCTGCCCACTATATATTGTTGCACGCTCATAAATCGTAAGAAAAGCAACTATTAAAATAGCAATTATGCCACAAAATGCCACCCTGAACACTATAAATCCTACACGCAACGAGCCTAAATAAATATTGGCAAAGCCCGTGAATAAACACATACCCAAAAAAGTGTCCTTTGTGATAAGGATTAAAAAGCCGATACCCGTCCTTCTCACTAAAAGTGCTAAGTAAATACGAGAATTTGAATTTCCAGTGCGAGATAAGCTGCCGCTGTTGCAGGGGAAAAGGTATCATGGCAAAATGGCGTCACAAATTGTAGAGAAATTGTAACAACAACTAACAAGTTATTACTTGGGAACGAAGCAGTTGAAGCGGGCGGCGGGGAGGAAGCGTTGGTCGGTCGGTCAGTTGCCCAGTTTGCTTTGTGCATTCATTGGTCGTTGCCCTAGCAACCAACATTCATAAAACAAGTTTTTCAGTACGTCATCATCATCATCATCGTCATCGTCTCGGGCTGATTCTTCTTTTAACTTTGCCACACACAGGAACAGGGAAGAGGGCACAGGGAGTGAACAGGAAACCGGAACGGGAGCAGCCTGCCCGGCTTATTGTATTTTTTGTTGTGTGTTCGCGCAGCTAAACTTAATTATTTGCAAATATTTTGAACTCATTCCGTGCACATTTGACCCCAAAATGACAAGTTCATAACTAAATGTATCGAATTTCGAATACCCCTTGGAAAATTCAAAATAACTTATAATACGAGGAATTATTTCAGGTTTCTTGACCACTACAAAAGTGTTAAATATAGGTCTTTTATTTGGTCCCCATTTCTTAAAGGTGCTATTTTAAGATATTATAGATGACGCATGTGACGCAAAGGGATTGTTTTTGGAAGCTGACATTGCATCCCAATTTGTGCTTCTCGCGAGGATACATATATTGAAATTTAGCTATACGTTTTATAAATTAACTATACGGCTGAGAGCAAAGATTTATAGATATTATAGATGACGCATGTGACGCAAAAACCAATGTTCTTGGAAGGTGATATTGGATCCCAAAAAAAAGTTTGTATGAGATGCGGTATCTACATATGTAGTGTCTTTGGTACTACATAGCTTCGGTGCCCTTGACACACAATAAAATATTTTTGAAACGATTTGCATAAACATTTAATAAAATAAGAATTTGTAATTTCTTATTTCTTTTTGATACCACCCAATTAAAATACTCATGATGCAAGATCATCTTCTGAAATGTAGTAAGATTGAATTTGTAGAATTACTAGCTATATAATTGGCATCGCTGGGGTCCCAATGTTCATATGTTTCTTTCACGAACTCTTAAAATCCTACAAGAGAATTTTTAATTAAGTTTGAACCGTCTAGGAATCGCTCTCCACATTTTAAATGGTTCCAGTTGATTCTGCACCCAAGTGCACACAAAATGTTTAATTCAAAGCTTAAATAATTTCTTATTTTCTTCTTTCTTTCTTTTATTTTTTATAGGCCTGTGTCCAGCACTGGGAAAAATTCCTTTAGTCACAGTATTTCATATAAATACAAACAGTTTCTAACAGCACATTAGCATCAAAACAAAGTCAAAGTGATTCCAATTATATGAAATACTGTGACGAAAGAAATTTTCCACAGTGCTGGATACAGGCCTGAGACATTGCTCTGAATCACGTTTTAACAGGTTTTAATTGGTACCAAAATAAGCAAGCTACACACCGCATTTCAGGCTAATAGCTTGAATAGATTCTGAGATATCTATAGCCTGAATACTTCTGAGTAATGGTTCTGCACTAACATTTTAAACTGGTTTGATCTGGCTCGGAAAATATCTAACTTAAAATTACCAAACAACACGGCAAAATTCAGATTCATAGCTTAAAACTTCTTCTGAACTACTTTTAAACCGGTTCAATCTGGTTCGGAACCGGTTTGAAGCAGTAAAAGGGCGAACTCAATATTAAAAAGCCTTATACCAAAGTTCAAGTTCAAAGCCTAAATATTTTTTTTTTTGAGTATTGATGCGAACCACTTTGAAACGGTAAATATTTATCTCCATATATCCTACAAAAATACAAAACAAATTTGAAGGTCGTAGCTCAGCTAATTTCTGAGATATGGTACTGAATCACTTTTGAATCTGTTTTTAGCCGAATGGCGCCTCTACCTACCGAGTCCAATTGTACTTTTAGTCTTTCAAAATAGTTACCTTCAGCTTATACATTAGGGTGTCCTAAAATATAAGGAAACAAATTTTTTTCGAAATTA